>JAVFBX010250701.1:0-10052 GCA_034783855.1 Mopalia kennerleyi | reverse complement strand
ATACTGTAAGAACGCTGCTGTCCTGGTGCTCTTTCCGACATAACTGAAATACTGTAAAGACGCTGCTGTCCTGGTGCTCTTTCCGACGTAACTGAAATACTGTAAGAACGCTGCTGTCCTGGTGCTCTTTCCGACATAACTGAAATACTGTAAGGACGCTGCTGTCCTGATACTCTTTCCGACATAACTGAAATACTGTAAGGACGCTGCTGTCCTGGTGCTCTTTCCGACATAACTGAAATGCTGTAAAGACGCCGCTGTCCTGGTGCTCTTTCCAACATAACTGAAATACTGTAAGGACGCTGCTGTCCTGGTCCTCTTTCCGACATAACTGAAATACTGTAAAGACGCTGCTGTCCTGGTGCTCTTTTCGACATAACTGAAATACTGTAAGGACGCTGCTTTACCGACATAACTGAAATACTGTAAAGACGCTGCTTCCCTGGTGCTCTTTGCGACATAACTGAAATACTGTAAGAACGCTGCTGTCCTGGTGCTCTTTCCGACATAACTGAAATACTGTAAAGACGCTGCTGTCCTGGTGCCCTTTGCGACATAACTGAAATACTGTTAAGACGCTGCTGTCCTGGTGCTCTTTCCGACATAACTGAAATACTGTAAGACTTCGTATTGAATATTGAACTAAAATAAACTGTCCTTGATGTGTGGCATGCGACTTGACCACATAGAGGGCTTACATCAGTGTTAGCAGAAGTCCATTCACCAGAAATGTGCTACACTGTCTTCAGTACTGTAGACGCCATTGTTTCCCTCACCCATCCTATTAGAGATATGATGAGGCTGAGTGTAAATTCGCAGAAACGCATTCCTTTCGCCGGTTAGATTATATTATAGTTTTGTTGTGATTTATTTCATACGTATTATTTCTTATTAGTACGAACACTTTGAACTATGATTTAAGTCTGGGTTTTAATTGTAACTATTCTGATAATCCACGACCACTGGTTATTTTGCCACAGTAAACTCCCATTAATCCGTATTTCTTTTTGTAAGGTAGAACCAGATCAAATCGACTGGGGGAGCAAGTGTTCAATTCAATTTTGAACTTACCTCCCTTGATGGTTCACCAGCCCGCCAAAACAGGGGTGGCAAGTTGTAGAATAGGCCGATTTTGGACTCCTGTCCTACACGCTACTGGTATGGGTGTTCTGGTTAATGGACCTCTGGTGTTATATACCCGTACCCTAATGTTACTTTGTTGGTCCAAGAGGAATTGTATATTGGGAAGCATGAATATCATTCACAGATAGATTGTATAATTGTATTTAAATGAGACTTTTACTGTATAAGTAGGTTTGTTTGTAAGATACTGTAGGAGCATCCTGTGTGATTGGAATATTAACTAATCATGTAGTCACGAAAAACATAATGGGGTGTTGTTCGTTTTGAAAACGTGCCGTTTAGTTTTCTGGTTCAAACACTATTAAGTGTTTCTCCGTCTTTAGATTTTTTTTTCTTTTTTTTTTTGTGTTTTTCCTTAACTTATAGATTTATAGTCAGAATATACTAGAAATAGTGGTATACCAACAACATTCATCGAAGTACAAATAAAATCTCTGCTATCACAATTGTATTGTGTTTGAAGGCACTTAGTCAGTTGTTTAATATTAGCGGATTGTCTATAAATTTAATTACTAAATTGTGATCGTATCAATAGCAAATGAAATTAACCACTATAAGCCTTGATTTAATTACGAAAATACAGTTAAATCGTTCCTGCTGAATGTCCGGTCGACCATATCCGTTACTGGGAAGCCGTGGTTGTTTTCCCGATTGATTTTGTCTGTATTGTTCACCTCAACTACACACCACATAAAGATGGATATCCGAGGCCAATGTTACCCCATCAATCACCAGAAGGTCATGAACACACTAGAACACACAGATGATGACGTCACTACCGGTGTGAACTAATTCGTTTGGCCTGAGGCGGACACACGCCTCGTTATAATATACACAATACACTTTTTTGTCGGCAAGCGGTTAAGTATTTCCCGATATTACCTCCGGATATCAGTATTGAGAAGAAATTAAGGCCTTAAATTGACAATAGCATTCCGTGTCCCCAGGTGGGTCACTTCTGCCCTGAGAGATTGTAACAGTGGAATATTTGTTTTAAAATTTCAATTCCCCGCTGTTTAAACTAAATTTATACGTTTGCACTAGCACATGCTGCTCGTATGTGTTGGTTCTTTGTTGGTTTGTTTTGTGTTTGTGTTGGGGGTTTTTTTTGTTTGTATTTTTGATATCGTCATATTCTTTCTATATATCCGCTTGAGAGAATACTGGTGACAGATAATTGGTTAGACATGGATACTTATTATGAAGTATTGGTGTTGCATGGATATTCCATTTACACCACAGGGTCATTCTGTTCTAGGCTGGTCTTGTCAGGGTAAGCGTCTATTTCTGACATCACTTTAGAGGGTTGACTGATCGAGCAGCCTTAAAAGATTAGCTTTTCTCGTAAAGTGATTTGTTGAAACCGAAGAGATTTTCCCTCAGCGCCGTGGAGTAGTTACTTTCGATAGCTAAAACAGAAAAACGGCCAAAGCAATAGAGGAAACCCGTGTAATTGGATTTAAGATGCTGAATCTGACGGTTTCTTGAACTAAGGGAACAGCTCCGACTCGCTCTCTCATCGCGTCGAGCCTATGAAAGAGAAATCCCAAGAGGTTTTGCCTGTATCTCTGCGATGCTTTAGTCCCCTTTCAGAGGCTATGATTTCTTCCTGGCTCTACTCGTCTTTACCGACGCCATTCTGTCGTTAACTACCAGTGTTTGGCCTAAAATGCCCCGACCAGACTTGACGTATATTGATCGTATCGGGATCTGGACAGAATATTGAAAACCTGAGGGACTAGTCGAGAGATTCTGGCAGAGAATACGGTTCCAAAGCCTACTTTACCGTGACCAAGTTATATATATTCTGACATGGAATGACCTATTATGAGGATATTGCAGTACATCATTTCTCTTCAAACTATCTGGATGTACCTCTGTGTTACTTTGCTTTTTGATGTGTTCGTGAAACGTCTTGTCTTGAACTTATGAATCCCTATCTGTATTAAGTAAGTATGTTTAAAAGCCTCTTTATTAACACCATATGGTACAAGAACATGTTTTTGTTTTCTGGCAGATTTTTACTTTAACGTGAAGCAGTAAATATTTAAATCGCCTTTCAGCAGCACTAGTACAATGAATCAGAGATTAACAGATTTGTTTGCCAGGTGATGTTGACAGCGTGTAGAAAGTCTTCAAACTTTAGTACATTTACGTCTCGCTTTCTTTGGTTTAAGGTTTTTGATGTGTAGTTTAAGTTAAGTGTTGATGAAACCCAATGTTGCTTCATTACAACAAAGTGTTTAAACATTTCGTCTTCAGCTAATACTTGTATATATGTCGGATCTTTATATTTGTATTGGTTATATGTGATTGTATTCTGCAGTGTGTCGATCGCATCATAAGTCGTCAAATGTCGTAAGTCACAGCCATGACATAAGTGTTCCATTGATTTGTTATACGTGACAGAACATAGATATAACACATTTGTGTTGAGCCCCTCAAAAGCCCACTGAGTAACAGTATTATACATTTATAATTTTTATAAAATAGAATACAAATTAACCTTGCCATGATTTTATAAATTAACTTAATTTGCATAAAATGTGAACTGGTTCCGTACAGAATGTTGTTTTTCTAACAGACTGTTTTTATGCGTTTTATATTTGTGCAATTTATTTAATAATGGTACTCATCATCAAGTTTGAAATTGTATAAAAAAAAATAGTTATCAAGGAAAGACATTTGTATGAAAATCACTGACCCATCGATATCCCGTTATAACATGATGACAGATGTATGTGTATATGAACCGCTCGTCTTATCGGATAGGTAACTCTCTTGAGTAGCCCAGAAGTAGGCCTAATTAATCCAGAATGACATTCTCTACCGGATTAGGCGACAAGACGAGCGATTTGTCCACACATTAATTTTCCGCCATGTATGTTTCGAGACACAGCAAACTGTGTGTTATTTTCAACGGAGAAAGTGTGGCTGTTATCTGTCAATTTTAGGAAAGGACGTAAAATTATTGCTCGCGACCTGGTGCGATATATGCTTATATTATTTTTGCGTGTGTTAATAAAATACGAAAAAAATCTATTTGCGACCTGCCCCAAAATATTTTTACATTTTCTCAGTACGCAGCCAATCCAGACAAAACAAAATATTTTACTCTCCAATAAGTCGTCTAAACAGTGGTTAAAAGATTATATGTGTTCAAAGTCAGTTGCTTTTTAACGATTTTATAAATGACGTTTATCTGAGCCCCTCAACAATCGCTTTTAACAAACAACTGAAAAGGGTTGTAGTTTAAAGGGAGTTCGTCGGTTTTCTTTCATTTTGATTTTTAATATTATTATCATAGTCATATATTGTACATATTTTTTATTCTTTTAATGTTTTACATTGCGCTTGTTACCCTATCTGTAATTGGGTCCCCTGCGCCTGTTGCTATCGAGATAAATAAATGAAACAAACGATACAACCTCAGTTGTTACAGGATGTGTATAAGCGCCATTATCTGTTAAAGGCAGTAAGAAAATGATATATCGGACTTTGGATGGAAATCTATTCAATTAGCTGAGGACATGCACCGCTATTCCAGTAGCGCCGTTTAAGAGCCATTCTAAGGCAATGCTAACAGTGAAATATTATCTTTTGTAGAATTCCTTTGGTTTTATATCCTGTATTTAATTTCTCGTCCCCTCTCTCACATTAGACGGCGGGACTGTTTCCATCAATATTGTAGACTTGGTCAATATGAAGAAATCTAATTTACAAACTATAAATAACGTGAATCCAATCTGAAATAATTAATAGGCTCAAAATTAATCAATTGATCCATTTGCTTTATCGGTATGCGCACGGACGAATAACTGCACCTGGCTGATTTAATAAGCTGTATGTATAATATTACAACTTTGCGATGGCTTCATTCCTGGTAAATATAAACTTCAATAAACCCAAATAACACTGAGAAAAAAAATTCAACGAACGGGAGAAATATAGAACTATTATCTAAAGCAAACAATACTTTGCCGCATCTGTCAAAACACAAATACGAATTTATTGTGAAAAAAAGTGTCCTAGAAGTGCGTGCGCGTTTTAAACGTTTTTTAAAAATATATTTAATATATACAACCTTATTTCCTTAAAAATGTAACGAATGTAAAGGATCCCAATAATTACCTGTCCTGGAACACACAAAAACGGGTAGCACATTTATTATTCTACTCACTGCTGTTGATAACATTCCCTTTCCCAATTTAAATTAAAGATATTATCTTTTGCGAACATTTATAATAACATGTATAAATGAAAGTAATTAGCCGCATCCTATTTTAAAACAAATCAATATTTGTCATCTTGAAACATTTAAGACAATTGGTTTACGGCAACTATATATTTTCCGGCTAACCATAACACCGCCCAAAAGCTAACAGTAAATTATAATTTCATCTGACATTTTTCTATTGCCTGCAGTAAAATCCCGATATCTCAAACAGTGCACTTATTGCTCCGAGAAGTCCAATATGTAATTGTCCGTGCGTTTTTTTTTAATCTCATCTCACTTTCGATCAAAATACAGAACAGAATTGGTGCGGAAAGTTGCCATGACAACTATTTTTTGTTATGGTCAACATTGTTTGGATGGTATCAAAATTAGATGAACAGTGAATCGAACGAACTATTCTTGTTTAAATGAATTAAATGTTTTTATCTGGACTACAATGGTTAATTTCTATTTCTTTTAAATACAAAGTTTGCAGCTTGAGTCATTTTCAACCCGTACTGAGTATCTTCACTACATATTTATCCAGTGCTCTCCATACCATGCACATGGTCATTGCCTTCTATAGGGATGCCTGGGATAGGTATAGATTATACTAATCCCAGGTTTACCATAATTAGTCGAGATTAACATCTGTTTACAAATTTATTTCTTGGGAGTTTATCTAGAAGGAGATAATTTATCGGTTTTAACTAATTCACATCCCGTTGCCAGAATGATGGTTTTTCTTTTCAATATATAAAAGTATGGCCTTTTTCTGAGCTAGCCTTTCGACTGTTTATAGGTTTGATTGGGATCTTACGCCGATCCTATATCCCCTTCATTTATCATATATGACAACCACGAGGCGCAAAAGAAAACATCACAACATATCGACCTCGTGTTGCCTCCAATTATGAGCAACAAGGAAACGGACAGCTTCCCCGGAGATACAAATGTCATGGTTAGCAAAGACACCCGTAATTGTACTCTTTCTGAATTTAACCAAATTGAAGGAAGAAAATAAATATTTAGGTCAAGAAAGGATATATCTTTATTGTTTATTGTTGAAATTGAACATATAATCAATCAATAATTTATAGCCCACTTGCAAATTGGGGATGATAAATACCCATGTCTTATAGACTTCAAGCTCATCTCAACACTTCTAGCTACACGCCAAGAGAAACAAAGAAAATGACAAGAATTATGGATAATAATTGTGAAAATTCCTGTCCACTAATGACATGTATCTAGTTTCTCAATTCATGTCATCCATTAGATGATGGATTGATGAAAGTGCCAAATATGAATACTGGAATATGTTGCCATGACAACTCATTGTTTTCGGTCAATATTGTGGCTATGATTTCCGCAATCTAATTCAGTATAGATTAATCCGAAGTGATCCCAAAACCTGCCTTTTTTAAGTGTCATTAATCAGCTACCATTAAAATGTGCACCTTACTTAGTAGATAGTTGGAAACGTTGGTTACTTGTTTTTGTACATTTACCTACAGCGAAACACGCAGTGTTGAGCATTCACATATCATAATATAAAACAACATTGACAGTCATCATTACAAAGAGAGAATCGTAACGGTAAAGGGATAGCCAACTTTTGTTAACGTTGAGTATAGATAAAATGCTTGTTTTCGTCCTCAACCGAATTTTAACTAGCTCTTTCGACAATGTTAATGACTTCCACTGCCTCGGTGACATGGCGTAACCCCAATCCATTATATAGACATCTCGGAATAGCTTTTATCTAGAGGGAAGCTTACACTGGCGTGAAGAGTTTTTATATGTCAACGGCATTGAGGTGATTTTTCTACAACGTCTTTGGGCTATGTGCGGCACGAGGAAACCTGCATGATATCTGCTGTGCAGCCTACTTCACAATGCTGTTGATATGGGACAATAGGGCGTTGCATACTTAATGTTGATGAAATTGCGGCCGGTCAATCTCCTGCTAAATTGTTTTTTTGGGTTTTTGTTAAATTCCGTTTTAATTATTTCATATTTTTAGTAAAGGATTTCTGGTCCAACTTATAAGTCTAGCTGTTGCACAGCATGTGGGTCCTACATGATTGGGCAGACATATTCTGCTTTCAATATTGCCCATTCTACCGCCGTTGAAGGTTCAATATCCAAGGCAGTGGAGACACAATTACTTAGACCACAGAATACGCGTACAGTGTAAGCAAGCAGTATGCTGAGCAAGCGGGCTTTTAGTCCTGAATTAATTGATATATATGATATGTGCTAATTTAAGGTAACACACAGCTCATGTCTTTGCCTCACGATATCCCACAGGCGCAGCAGTTAACGTTTGAAGCCGACCCCAACTTAGACAACATATTATAGTCAGTAAGTGTCACAGTTTACATGCTCACATAGATGGGTCTTTGGCACAGGTTTAACGCCGCATTTAAGGTGGGGGGGGCTCATATGATGGCTTACCGGACCAATGGATGAAAGGACCCCCCCCCCTACCCCCCCACGCCCGCTCCCCCTTGACGCCATATTCGCCAAGAAGGATGGCTACGAACAGCATTGTCAAAATCTTTTCCATTAAGTGTACACGTTAAGTGTCGCCTTTCTGGTGTATGATTTTTAAGCATGTATCAGAACGACGTTGTTTGCAGACATTTGATCTCGCAGTGTAGTGTTGCTTGAGGGCAAACCTTTTTATTTCAACAATGATAAATGATTATATATTCAGAATGACTATGTTACAGCTTAGGGCTGCTGAACTTTGGCAAACAGACTCAGATAAGAAAGTATACAAGCACTGCATACGAATTACTGTGTATTTGAAGTGATTATGATTTAAACGGCCAAAGGTGAAAATATATATAACGGTTTCTGTGTCCGTGTTTATGTAGAGAGAAAATCGCCGTCTTCACTGGATAAGAATTCACGACTCATTCAGCCGTGAGGCTCTGTAGCTCAGTCGGTATAGTGTTGGACCTGTAGTCTGGGTTCGAATTACTCTGAAGGCAAGCACATTTTCCCCTTTTCCTTTATTCAAAATATATATATACAGGGATCGTTATTCGCAAAATAAATAATGAAGAGTATAGTAAACACACGGCCAAGAAACATTGAATGGCTTTCTCGCAAATTGACGATGACAAATAGTTATTCCTTAAAGACAGAAATCAGGTCAGGATGCATACAGTTAATGTTGCCAGACGAGAGAAATACCAGCTATACATGAGAATTTCTTTCCATTGGCGACATGTAGCTAATGTCTTGGTTTCTGTCATTCAGTGGATGATGGATGAACGTGCAGACTAAGAAGCGTACGAACTGTTCTCATGACAACTCCTTGTTTTCCCTCAATATTGTAGTTATGACTTTCGCAATCAGATTTCCCGGCGATAAATCAGAAAGGGTCATAAAACCTGAAGTTCATATTCGTTCAAAATTAATCAGATGATCTATTTGAGAAAGATTATTACGAACGCTTATTAACAGGCGCATCAGAAATAAGTTACTCTTTAAAATGGATATCTTACTATAACGGGATTGGAATACAGTATTGTATAATTGGGGAAATTCTTGTTGATGCTTCTTCTATAAAACACAAATATTACATACAATATTACAATATTGCACAGTCGAACATCTTATAAACCAGAATTTAACGTAGGCTATCTGCTACACCCCATTAGACAAAGACACCCCATTAGACAAAGACAAATGATTGTACGTGTAGTTTAGTACGTCAACTACACTACATACTGCAATATGTATATCCCTCAAGTATGTAAATGCTAACACAATATAATTCTTAGTATGTAACCATTCGATTTTTTTTTATAGAATTAATTGTAATTTATAGGTAAAACGACAGCGTAAGGTAGCCTAGTAACCGGTGAACACCATCGAAAAGATCGCAATTTTCTCTTTACAATACGATTATTCCAATTTTTGTTTTATTACCGTTTATAGGCAAAAGAGAATGCACACGGTGTGCTCAAGTAGGAGGTGCGTGTCATGTTGCATAAGCCTGTATAGAGGCCTAGCCGTTAAGAAAGCTGGCAGCGGTCAGCTGACAACTTTCCAGCGCCGTTGAAATGAGAACGGCTGACAGCTGAAAACACGGCTCAAATGTAGAACAAGACGAGTAAGTCGATTGTTTCAGATGTATCTGTCTTTGACCTTCACCCTGGATAGGTTGATAGTTCTATACCTTAGAATATAAAACTCAGGGCATAAATGACTGGCAAACAGGTCAACACGTTCAGCGATACTATAGGAGCCGAACGATGTTTGAAAGAATAAACACTACGCACAACTAAAACTGAACAGTTCTTACCCCAGATTATACCGCTTAATAGCCAAGATGGCTGAGCTATCAACTCGAATCTGTTTATAGGTTTAAAAGTAGCTTCCATCACAGGAGCTTGCTATACATAGACTTGCTGGCGACCAAGTTTGACAAACAGTTTTAAGGTCTTGCTGGACCCCTTGGGCTCAAAATGAACCAAATTTTTTTTTATCGCTTAGATTAAAAGAGCACGATGCGATCTAGTAAACGGTGTCTCATTTTTTATAAGTTCGTCCTTTTTCTGTATAATAGACTAAATACAGCAGGTGTTCTGAAAATCTACCAAGGGGTCCAGCAAGACCTTAAACGGTAGAGGACGCCTAGGCTATTCTATACGACCAAGAAAAACATTTGACC
>JAVFBX010250690.1:0-10052 GCA_034783855.1 Mopalia kennerleyi | reverse complement strand
ATTACGACAGAAAAGGATAGGAAACCTGGTCAAAACTACCTCTCCGATTGAGGGAGCCACATCGTTGAGCGCTCTATTATACATGATTGTCGACAGACTCGATCCCGTGAACGGTATATCGAAGAAGAATTAGTAATCACACATGCTAACCACTAAAAGACGGCTGCTAGCGCCATACTGTTAGGTACAATACACATGCGTACACCAGAAAGGCCGATAAAAGAGTTTTGGGCCGTATGAAAGTTACTAGTGGACCACTTTTTAAAAGCTGGGGTCACTTCTGTATGAAGAATTTTAAATCCACCAGAAGAAATTGTCATTCTCAAATTCACGAAATCACACCTTTTTTTTGTTTACCTGGCTCAAGTTAAACCTTTGTTTAGCTTGTGGGCACCCTAAACGCATAGGCCCCGGGGAGCAATTTTCAATGTTCAGTAAGACAATGTATACGGATTTATTTCTCGAAAACCGTTCATCGTAGATGTTAAAAACTATATGGACATAAACACGATGATTCGGTTTGCTATTGACTTGTTTTTATGTGTTTGGCATAATATTTCGTAATTTAAACGATTCTGTAATGGTTAGCATAATCACCGTCACATAAGCCGCTATCAATAAAATTTAAACCACAGATTGAAAACAAGTTTAAATTCAAGTTGAGTAGATAAACTAATTCAATTTATACACATGTGTTTTAAACACATTGGACATTGACAAACTTAATACTAAATGCAATCTGTTTGTTGTCCATAAGAATTTAGTCTCCAGCTATTTGAGAAGAATTATTAGATCTTCAATATATTAAGATATATGTATTCCTCGCCAAACAAGACGGACCTTGGTCAGGGTTTGGGACAATATAAAAACTAGTTACGTAAATTTGCCTTATTTAATTCGTAGACCAAAACCTGAATTGAGACAGAGACATGGGCTTGGACATGCCCTCTGCGTGCACGATAATCTAATAAAATATGTTACTCGTTACCTTAATATCTTGTAAGGCACCTGTATAAATAATCATATATTAGGTTAAACACGGTACCCCACACTGTGTAAATTACTCCTCCCACGCCAGTAAATTTCGTTTTCACACCTGTAGTGCACTCAAATGTATATGTGAAAACTTGTCTGTGTGAGTTTATCTAGAACTTTATCTAGACGATTCGTCGATTTTAATTAATCTAAATCCCTGCGCAAGAGTCATTACTCTTTAGAAATATATATATATAGATTATATATAAGTATTATATTGATAAATTGAAAACTGTGCTCAATAAATCCAGAAGTTGTATATCCATAATATACCTTGTTACATGTATGTCAGATGTGTTTAGTTTTGGTCAAACTTGACGGTGCCCATCGATCGGATGAAACAAGTATACAAACCCTATTTACTCCTATCTGTCTACATCTCAGTTAAATAACTAATACGATTGAGTTGTCGTGATTAATTGAGATGTAAATGTGACCCTCTCGAGAGACTATATCGAAGCAGGTTAAAAGTCCTCCTGAGATTTTTAATTAAAGTGATTATCACGACAGAATAGGCTTTCCGCTGTGTTTAGTTGGTCATTTATTGATGAGCAGTACCAGTATTAAATGAATGCCGCCCAGTAGTTCTGTATGACACACGAACCTGACTATACTAAATAGATGTATTGATATCGGCTCACCCACCCACTGTGGGGTCTAGACTAATTTGATAGACAACCTTGAATTATAATGAGAGATCCATATATCAATTATAATTTGCTTTTACTAGATATTATCTTTGTTGTTTCAAATGAGATTTTATATTCAAACATGCTTGACTTATACACCTTACACGCCGATTACAGAGCGGAATTAGCAACTACAACCTTATATTAGACATGTAAGGATTTAATCATCTAGATTTATATACTTCAGATAACAGATATCGATCAATGTATTGTGTTAAATCCGAGTGTGCGTGTCTGGTTGTAGTTAAAAGTAGCCTACATCTTATGAACAGAGCCAGATGCCGTACCCATTGTTACGTAGACCTACAGTTCGAATCATTACATCCGCCCTAACATTGTGTGTAATCGATAGAAAATGTTATTTAGGATGCTGATAAACGTTAAATAGACGACAGTAAGTCATGATCCTAAACCTATGAGCCTATCGAAATCCAAGAGGTGGCTTATGATGAAAAATGGAGGAAACAGATGGTTAAAAGAAGATATAGGTTGACGATCGAGAAAATCGGTTTGTACACTCTAAAATAAGTTTATTCTAATCAGACACATTTTCACTTACCTTTAAAAAGTGGATGTTTGAGTCTACATGGTTTATATTTAATTGCAGATGTTAATAGAGCAATGTAAACCTCCCTTATTAAATTAACAAAATAATCTTTATCACTGAATGGCATCGATTCCTAGAACGAAGTTTGACAAAAAACTCTTTAAAAAAGAAGAAATGTGTTTATTTCCAGAACGAAGTTTGACAAGAAACTTTAAAAAAGATTGAATGCATTTCAAACTTTTGACACTGCCTTTCCAGCCAACTTCTCTTCATTGGAGCGAGAACACAACAATGGACTTAATATAAATGATAAAACGCATCACTTGAACACATATCAGCTAAGGGGGCAAACAACACAATATATGGCCGATTATCAATGATAGATGACATGGATTTGCTGAGAAAAAAACACATTCGCCCACTACCAATGACACAGCACAGAACAATTCACATATTATCAATGTTTTATTCATTTTTTGGAAAGAACACCATATTTTGTGATTTTGCAGGGAACGAATAAACAGTTTGTCCAGTATAAATGATATAGCACAGAACGTATGGCTTGTTATATCAATGAAAGAGGGCACAATGTCACAAAGTACCAGTGATAGGACACAATTTTAGCCCAATATGTTTAGTAGAATGCAACATTTAGCGTAGTAAATTTGATAGAATGAAACATTTCGCACACTATATGTGATAAAACACAACATTTGGCATCACTTGTCATCTCAGCGAGCAAGAAAAGTTGGTGGTGAGGAGTGGAATAACCATTCGTGTGGCGCTAAATACCAGGTTATTTATGAGTGATTATTAACTCAATCAGCGGAAAAAAATCTTTATTTTATCATAGTCTTGCTTTTGGAAAAATTGTGTTTTCGTGAGTCACGTTTACCCATATCCAATTCATTGTACAATGACATAATTAGTCTCATGCCATAAAGACCAAACTTAGTATTAATTCCTTGATCCTGCGATTAACTCAGACCACTTGGGCTCCCATTGGCAATTTCGATGACAAATGACACAGATGATATTTAGTTGAACAATAATAACGCATAAATCTTTACAACGTTAACATTGGTAGTTGAGCAAAAACCAAACTCATTGAACGCTTTCGATGCTCGGTATATTGATAGCCCAAAGCCTATTACGATGACGATGCATAATAGTTAGTTTATAGTTGTATTGATATGAAATTAATGTTAAACCCGTAGCGAATATGTATAACAATAATTTGTTAATTCGTTTTAATTATATTGTGGATGATGGGTACCAACTCTTGGTGATGTAGACGGGTAAGATAATTGTTTGTATGAATTGCAATTATTTATATTTAGCAGTTAACTGGTAGGATGCCTAAGCAGTCTGGCAGGAAGCACATAAAAAAACTTCCACCCATATCTTGAAGCTTCTTTGTTTGCTACAACTCGTTGTTTTCAGGGATGCGAACACGCTCGGATTATTTGTCAACCACACGTGTCAGCAAATTAATTAAAAAACTACTTAAACAAAAAGACTTAATTTCCATTAGATGAGAGATGGGGATTATAAGATCATTCAACTATACACGTTTTATTTTCGTAACCGTTCATATGCATGTGTTGGCATATATTTTATTACTGATTATGTCCAACCTTTCTATGTTTGTATGTAATTGAGGTTTCTTTAGACCAATTAAAGAAATATGTTAAAATATTAACATAACAATGCCAAATTTAAGAAGGAAACTGAATCTGTGAGTTATATAATAGTTCTTCACCTTGTACATATTCAATGGGTAGAGTCCTCGCACTTGCTCTGGTGAAGTGCAATGAGATTCTCTGGCTATCAATAATATGTATTTATCGCGTTGACTATTGAGTATCTTAAACATTTCCAGGTTCGTCTCAACGAAGTACAACTTTCTGTTAAAACATCCAGAACAAAGTGCAATATCGTTTTAATCTGCAACATATAGAATAGAGCTTGACCTAAGACCTGTTCAGTAGGACGCGTGCACCTCCAGTAGCTTGATTGAGGTGGAAAGTTTATCATACAGTGTTACACAGCGCCATCAAGTGACAGAAAATGTGAAAAGCAACTCTCAAAATATTATTCTTCATAATTAACAAAAAATAAGAACAAGGATCGTTGAAAACAATGTAGTTCTTATGGCAGTCAATCAATCAGTAATATCTGGTTGAAACTGACTTGCAGGAAACGCTTATAGTCAGTTGTGAGGCGCTCATACACATAGCACTCATCAATTACT
The DNA here is from genome assembly GCA_034783855.1 of Mopalia kennerleyi. Lineage (NCBI taxonomy): Eukaryota > Metazoa > Mollusca > Polyplacophora > Chitonida > Mopaliidae > Mopalia > Mopalia kennerleyi. The sequence continues at coordinate 5,527 of JAVFBX010250690.1, read as the reverse complement.
ATTACGTCAATAGAAACTTCATTGATTGTTACTTCACATCACAATACACTCAATGACTTCAGTGATACCATCAAAATCTGATTTCTAGTGAACCACACGGGAGAGAAAATTAATTAAAAACACTCGCCAGAAAAAACGACATAATGTTCACAAGATGTGAGATGTGGATTACACGATCCTTCGAGGATGGCAATCTTTATTGCTGTCCGTTAAAGTTGATTTCAAAACTTCAGGAAGATGTTTCAATGATTGATTGAGCCAACCCTCGGCCAGAAGTAACTTTATCGTCGCTCAATGCGGTGAGTATTTCTTTAATCAAACGCTGCATATAATCAATTAAATCGATTTGTTTTTTTACTGAATGGGCTTGGATATTCCCATGATGGCAACGAGTGTCCAAAACTGATATACTGTTTTTAGTGAATTAAAGAAGGATGGAGTTCATCTCAAGGCCAAGTATTTGTTTGTTAGTCTAATACCCATTGTGAATAGTGTATTAAAACATCCGAATAACGTCACTGTTTAATGGCAACATCTAATATCGCAGATCGGATACATTTTGCTAAAGTTATTGGAATAAACCTTCATGCGATTGCAGCGGTTTGGTTTATAATTTAACAGATATTTTGCACTTGGAAAGTAAACAGGTATACCCATATATCTATGGACTAACACAACGGTCGTCTTCGCTGAATGATTTCAATGGAAACAACATCGATTACATCTAGTGATGAAATTAATGGCGTATTATGCCATTAGTAAAATTACTGCCCAAAGCACTAAGGAACGGTTTTAGAATTACTTGACTGTAAATAAATAACTTAAAGCTAATGATAACCCAATTCCCATTTCACGCTTAAAAAGCATCAATTATTTTGCAGATCATTACACTCGACAAAAACATCTATGCAAACTTTAAGCTTGCCTTAAATAATATATGAATCGTAAATCACTGGTATCGAAGAGTATTATTGTACAAAAGAACAGATTGTGTCTCAGGAGACTTATTTATTTAATTATGTGTTTGTTAATTTGTTAAATTAATTCATTTATTAATTATGTTTATTTATTTATTTATTTCTCTCTGTTACAAAATCAAGGACTTGTCATTACACGAGAGATAATAACGATAAATTAGACCATGTTTAGTAACAAATAGTTTGGAACGTAATTGTAGGTTAATTGTGAGCTAATAATCAACAATATAAAAAAATACGCATACAGTTAATATCATATTCGAAATGGCAGATGCAAATTTTAACAACTTGAACCTAAAGAACACAACACGGACACCATGATTTTGGTTGCATCGAAAGATTAAATCGCTGAAATTATTCAACTCGTCTGTTTAGTGAAAACAACCGGATGTGAGTCTTCACGTGCCTGTTTTACATCCCATCCAATCTCTCATTGACATATTAACCTTCACTGTTCGAAGAAACGTTGGTTGTACATTGTTTATCTCACGAATCCATTTGCAACTGATAGCCCTTTCAATACTTTTAAGGGGTGATATTGTTGCCAGAACTATCTTATCCTCAAAGGACAACAGCTCAGTGTTTACATATCAGAATAATCATTTCACAAAATTGTGAATACATGTTCTCACAACACTACACTTTTCTACATTTCCCATGACAAACAAAAAGTTAAAATCTGATGGGTGACCTATTGATATATCAATATTGTCAGTTTCGCCAACGTGCCTTTCAACAAAAGACACTCAACACTGCAGTAGCGGCAAGGCATATAGTATTTTTTCATCACCCGTGACTTGTGCCAGAATTCAACTCTTTAACACCAGTACTTTTGGCTTTTGTACGAAATGGATGATTCGTGATAACAGCAACGTAACCCGCTGACGTTTTGAAGACAGGTCCCTGATTCCACTGTCCGATGCCGACGAAGAAGTCAACGAACCCGATCAACAATGTGTTATTTGGAAGTTTAGTAGGATTACTTGTATGTATCCAGATCCTGAGACCGCTTAAATCGCGCCAATCATACATTGTACATGCATGATAGGTGTATTAAACTAAGGGATATTTTTTGCTTCTAAAATAATCATTTATGTAATAAGCTCGTAATTCCAAGTGGATGCTAGTAAAACGATATTTGCATAATTCTAGGTAGAATCAGAAAGAAAGATCGAGCGAGCATGTATGATAAGTAATGGAAGATGTAAACCTGCTGAGTGTCGTCTTCCACCCTATATCACCTGGTAATCTGTTAACATCTAAAGAAATCACCTCACTCACATACATGTACTGTTTGATTGGGTTGTTTGTTTGATTGGTGTTTCGCTTATATGATGATGGATTGTCCACTTCACACTGTTCCTTGCCTAATTACGGTGGAAAAACGGGAGGAAACCTTGTCAAAACCACCCCTGCGATTGCCGGAGACACATCATTGAACGCACTATCCCGTGAGCGGCACATCGAAGTAGGATAAGTAAGCACACACGTTTACCACTAAGACACAACCGTTGGCGCCGCACTGTTGGATATAATACAGATGCGTGCACTATAAAGGGCCCACAAGATAGTTTTGGGGCCCCATGCTAAAAACCAGGGACCTTATGAAAGTCCCTGCTGGACCCCTTTTTGAAAGCTGTATGAAAAATCCTTAATCCACAACATGAAATTGTCATTCTCAAATTCACGAAAGCACACCTTTTATTTTGCTTGCCTTGCTCAAGATAAACTCTCGTTTCATGGGCCCCGCAATATACAATAAGACAATGTATACTGGTTTATTTCTCGAAAACAGTTCATTGTAGATGTTAAAAACTACATAGACATAAACACGATGCTTTGGTTTGCGCTTTACTTGTTTTAATGAATTTGGGCATAATACATGTATGTAGTATTTTATACGATTCTGTAATATTTAGCATAATCAGTCACATAAACCGTTATCAATAAAATTTAAGTAACAAATTTAAAACAAGTTTAAATTCAAGTTGAGTAGATAAACTTATTCAATTGATAAACATGTGTTATATACACATTGGACATGGACAACAAAAAGATTGCATTTAGCACTAAGTTTGTCAATTTGAATTATTAGATCTTCGCTATATTACGATATATTTATTCCTTGAAAAAAAGACGGACCTTGGCCAGGGTTTGGGACAATATTAAAACTAGTAACATAAATTTGCCTAATTTGAGAACAAGAAAACTACTCGAATCCAACGTAATTCGTAGATCAAAACCTGAATTGAACATGTGCTTCTCCTTGCACTCTGCGTGCACGATGATCTAATAAAATATGTTACTCGTTACCTTAATATCTATATAATTAGTCATAGTTCTGTTAATCTGTTGATTTTAGACGTGTTATAAAAATCATCAATTTGTGCATCCCCACACTGTATAAATTACTCCTCTCACATCAATAAATTGTTCACACCTGTAATGCACTCATATGTATATGTGAAAACATCTCTGGGAGTTTATCTAGAACATAAGATGATTCATCGATTTCAATTAATCTAAATCCCTGTGAAAGAGTAATAGCTTTTTAGAAATATATATATATACATAATATAAGTATTTTATTTATCAATTGAAAACGGTGCTCAATAAATCCAGAAGTTGTATATCCATAATATACCTTGTTACATGTATGTCAGGTGTGTTTAGTTTTGGTCAAACTTGACGGTGCCCATCGATCGGATGAAACAAGTATGTAAACCCTATTTACTCCTATCTGTCTACATCTCAGTTAAATAACTAATACGATTGAGTTGTCGTGATTAATTGAGATTTAAATGTGACCCTCTCGAGAGACTATTTCGAAGGAGGGTAAAAGTCCTCCTGAGATTAGCTACGTGAGAAATGGAAGATCCCAGAGAACCAACAGGATGTGCTGTGCGTGATGGTGTCTGTATATCTGGGATTAAGGTAAACATAACAATCACATGATACTGACGCCATGTCTTAATATATGACCAGTCGATATTCTCTTTAAAATGGTTTAATTAAAGTGATTATCACGACAGAATAGGCTTTCCGCTGTGTTTAGTTGGTCATTTATTGATGCGCAGTACCAGTATTAAATGAATGCCGCCCAGTATTTCTGTATCACACACGAACCTGACTATACTAAATAGATGTATTGATATCGGCTCAGCCACCCACTAAGATAGTCAATCTTGAATTATAATGAGAAATCCATATATCAATTATAAGCTTTTACTGGGTGTTATTTTCGTTGTTTTCCATTGAAATCCTTCAAATGAGATTTTAATTCAAACATGCTTGATTTGTACACCTTACACGCCGATTACAGAGCGGAATTAGCAACTGTAAACTTATATTATGTAAAGATTTAATCATATAGATATATATACTTCAGATAACAGATATCGATCCTTGCATTGTGTTAAATCCGAGTGTGCGTGTCTGGTTGTAGTTAAACGTACATCTTATGAACAGAGCCAGATGCCGTACCCATTGTTACCTAGACCTACAGTTCTAATCATTACGTCCGCCCTAACATTACGTGTAATCGATAGTAAATGTTATGAACGATACTGATAAACGTTAAATAGACCACAGTAAGTCATGATCCTATACCTATGAGCTTATTGATATCCAAGAGGTGGCTTATGATGAAAAATGGAGGAAACAGATGGTCAAAAGAAGATAAAGGTTGACGATCGAGCAAATCGGTTTGTACACTTTAAAATAAGTTTATTCTAATCAGACACATTTTCACTAAGCTTAGAGAAGTGGATGTTTAATCTAGATAGTTTCTATTTAATTGCAGTTGATGGTAGACCTATGTTAAGATAAACCTCCCTAATTAAATTCTCAAAATAATTTATCTCTGAATGGCATTTATTCCCAGGACGAAGTTTGCCAACAAACTTTAAAAAAGAAGAAATGTGTTTATTCCCAGAATTGAGTTTGACAATAAACTTGGAACAATATCACAAAGTACCAGTGATAGGCATAACATTTAGCACAGTACGTGTAGTAGAATGAAACATTGAGCGCAGTAAATTTAATAAAATGAAACATTTGGCACACTAAATGTGATAGAACACAACATTTGGCATAACTTGTGATTAATCCTGATACCATGGTTGTGGAGTTAGTTATTGTCATTTCAGTGAGGAAGACAAGTTTATGGTACGGAGTGGAATAATCGTTCGTGTGGCGTTAAATACCAAGTTAGTCAAGACTGATTATTAACTAAATCAGCAGAACAACATTGATGTTTCATTATAGTGTTACTTTTTTAAAACTGTCTTTTCGTGAGTCACGTTTACCGATATCTAATTCATACCACAATGACATAATGTTTCTCATCCCACAAAGTCTCAACTTAGTATTAATTCCTTGATCCTGCAATTAACTCATATCACTTGGTCTCTCATTGGCTATTTCGATGACAAATGATACAGATGATATCTATTTGACCAAAAATAACGCATACATCATAGCAACATTAACACAGGCAATTGAGCGACAACCAAACTAATTGAACGCTTTTTTCGATGCTCGGATGACTG
>JAVFBX010250689.1:0-19389 GCA_034783855.1 Mopalia kennerleyi | reverse complement strand
TAATGAATCCAGTGATAGCTTCATTTCGGTTTATCGAATAATGAATCCAGTGATAGCTTCATTTCGGTTTATCGAATAATCAATCCAGTGATAGCTTCATTTCGGTTTATCGAATAATCAATCCAGTGATAGCTTCATTTCGGTTTATCGAATAATGAATCCAGTGATAGCTTCATTTCGGTTTATCGAATAATGAATCCAGTGATAGCTTCATTTCGGTTTATCGAATGATCAATCCAGTGTAATCTTGGTTTGGATTATTCAAATAATAAAACCTGCGTGTGCTTGGTTTAGATTGTTCAAAAAGTTTATATGGTGCTGTCTTGGTTTAAATTGTTAAAAATATCAATTCGATGAACAGCTTGGTTTGGGTTGTTCAACTAATTATCCGACGCATGCAGGGTCCCTTCTGATGATTAAAATATAAATCCGGAGCTGGTAAGTCATCCGTCATTGATATTCAGGTTGTGGATAATCGAATTCTTTTCTGTGACGCTAAGGTTGCAGATCATAATAACATAGAGCCGACCCCTGTGTGCCAAAGGAACCAATCCAGGTATCGGTACATGAGCACCCTAGGTAATGACCAACTAATCAGCTTACAGGTCGAGAGTACCGATGTTAATGCGAAAGCCGGTAAGTGAGAGACGGCTCTTCTGTAAAGTTGCCCATGAAGCCAGTAAGTCGCCATCGGAAAAGCACGAATGCACCCTGGACACAACTATTAGGTTAAGAAATCCATTGGAGACAGTTTAGTAATCACACTGATAAACACGCTCAGTTGTCTGTCTTCTGTTTGGTTACTGGGGAACATGTATTTTCTTTAATAAAAGATCTTGTAATTGTTATAACACTGCACCAATTCATTAGCATGTCCTATGGTTGCATAAACATGTATTCTGTGTGCCTTACAATCCAGCTAGCTGCCTTTATTTATAAGACAGCCTGTCTGTCAGATGGCTGGTATATTTATATTGCCATCTCACTGACATATACAGCCACTCGTTAATACTAGTAATATCTTTTTCTGACAAACATGCATTGGATGAAAGTTAAATTGAAATACATACAAGAAGTGTTGCTTGGCTATGGCTCAGGTATAGTTAATCCTCGCTATAGCTTCAGCAGAAAAACCTCATCATCACCAACGGATTGCAACAAAAGCCAACATTAACGGCTTGTAACAAGAGCCAACTTCGAGAAAGCTGCTGAAAAGCTTTCATTTGATCTGACTTAATACAAATACACCGTTAAGTCAGATAAATGGATCTGTCACCGGAAATCAATCAGAACATTAGGAGAAAGCGCAACCGGAAATGATCCACATATGCTTCCTGTCCGTGCATCTTTCTTTATAAAGATTGATCGTGTTATAAAAGCCCTCACACAGCAGCTACCCTATACATACAGGCCCCCAGTATTCAACAGATGAGATTATACACTACTTTTAACGAATTCTTATTTTTAACAACAAAATAAAAGCTACACGTGTATATCTATATTATATTCAGGGTCATTTTTTTAACTAATTAAACAAATGCTTGGAACAGCTCCACTCTATCCATATGCTTTTTTGAGTAACTGGACTTAATGGATTTCGTTGTTAATATACTATTATGGTTTTTAACGCGATGAATTGTCCCCATTGAGTGCTTTGATATCTTTTTAAATTTGAGTGAAATAAAGCAAATAGTGGAAATCAGTCCAAGCATAATCAAAGTAATACTCCAGCGCTCGGTTAAAACCTAACAGACAAAAAATATATTTATTAACGACCCCTTTCACTTGCGAGATGACCGGTTGGTTACGACACTCACGATAACACAATCTGTACCCGCAACCTGCACACTCTGTTACGTGAATAATAATGTGCATGATTAAATATTTTGTTTTAAAAGTCAAGCGTATTTCTTCAAATGTTTTATATTACCAAAGTTCAGTTATTGCACAGCAATTTGAGATTTTTGTCTTCAATTCTGTTCTAACAAAACAGGGCCGAACGTTTTGCTTTTTCGGCCTTCAACCTAGACTACTGTCTACCGTGCAATATACTTAGATAAGAACTTGGTAGTTTGAAACAAAAATAATAGGTGAAACACGTGATGAGGCTTTGTCTTATCACTAATCACTGGAAAGCTCATTTTTATTTACAGTTATCTAAATAATTAACGGTAACAAAGCAAACCGTGATTTCTTTAATGGCCGCATGGTCTTGCTATTGTGTTAGCACAACATCAGTTGTAACGAATGTAATGGTGTTTTGGAAATTTGGGTGCGGGTGTCAGTGACCTACATATGGGAAGCCAATTTTTTTTAACAATAAGCCTACTGTGTTCTTGAACAGCTCCATTATCCTTTCCAACGCTGCACATGTGGATTGAGAATACGACAATAACATTTCTTTTCCTAAGTGAAGCAGGCCCTTTCCCATTGTATATGGGACGAAAACATTTCAGTAAACAAAATCTGAGAGAATGATCTTTACGTGGTGAATTCTGTCAGCGTTTTTCTGATATAGGTGACATTGCACCAATAATGTTTGAAAGCAAAGCTATACAAAAGGATATATTGATAATTTATCCCCAATCCAAAGCTAACTTCAGCCTACCAACAGCTCTCTCCCTAGGAGATTGTCTTGTTCCCCTGCATATGTAAGTCACTGAAGCACTTTGTCGGATTGATATTCTTCCATTGCGTCCGTAGCTAGCAGCTTATGGCACAGTATACATCACTAAAGCCAGTCTTTGAATCCCCAATCCACGTGCGCAGCGGAATAGAAATCCCCAATCCACAAGTGTAGCAGAATGGAAATCCCCAATCCACAAGTGCAGCAGAATGGAAATTCCCAATCCACAAGTGTAGCAGAATGAAAGTCCCCAATCCACAAGTGTAGTAGAATGGAAATCCCCAATCCACAAGTTTAGCAGAATAGAAATCCCCAATCCACAAGTGTAGCAGAATAGAAATCCCCAATCCACAAGTGTTGCAGAATGGAAATCCCCAATCCATAAGAATAACAGAATAGAAATCCCCAATCCACAAGTGTAGCAGAATGGAAATCCCCAATCCACAAGTTTAGCAGAATAGAAATCCCCAATCCACAAGTGCAGCAGAATGGAAATCCCCAATCCACAAGTGCAGCAAAATGGAAATCCCCAATCCACAAGTGTAGCAGAATGGAAATCCCCAATCCACAAGTGTAGCAGAATGGAAAGTCCCAATCCACAAGTTTAGCAGAATAGAAATCCCCAATCCCCAAGTGTAGCAGAATAGAAATCCCCAATCCACAAGTGTAGCAGAATGGAAATCCCCAATCCACAAGCGTAGCAGAATGGAAATCCCCAATCCACAAGTGCAGAAGAATAGAAATCCCCAATCCACAATTGCAGCAGAATGGAAATCCCAATCTACACGTGTAGCAGAATGGAAATCCCCAATCCACAAGTGTAGCAGAATGGAAATTCCCAATTCACAAATGCAGCCGAATGGTAATCCCAATCCAGAAGTTTAACAGAATAGAAATCCTCAATCCACAAGTGTAGCAGAATGGAAATCCCCAATCCACAAGTGTAGCAGAATGGAAATTCCCAATCCACAAGTGCAGCCGAATGGTAATCCCAGTCCACAAGTTTAGCAGAATAGAAATCCTCAATCCACAAGTGTAGCAGAATGGAAATCCCCAATCCACAAGTGCAGCAGGATGGAAATCCCAATCCACAAGTTTAGCAGAATAGAATCCCCAATCCACAACTGTAGCAGAATGGAAATCCCCAATCCACAAGTGTAGCAGAATGGAAATCCCCAATCCACAAGTGTAGCAGAATGAAAACCCCAATCCACAAGTGTAGCAGAATAGAATCCCCAATCCACAAGTGTAGCAGAATGGAAATCCCCAATCCACAACTGTAGCAGAATAGAATACCTAATCCATTATTGTAGCAGAATGGAAATCCCCAATCCACAAGTGTAGCAGAATTGAAATCCCCAATCCACAAGTGTAGCAGAATGAAAATCCTCAATCCACAAGTGTAGCAGAATGGAAATCCCCAATCCACAAGTGTAGCAGAATGGAAATCCCCAATCCACAAGTGTAGCAGAATGGAAATCCCCAATGCACAAGTGTAACAGAATGGAAATCCACAATCCACGGGTGCAGCTTTGGTTTGTGAATTAGATCAATAAAGTTAACGGTACTGCGGAGACAATTTTATCTGAATTAGTATGTTCTGTCTCAATTAAGGCCTATAGCTAGTCACCTATCATCAGTTACAATCCCTAAGCCGTGGACAAACATAAGTTACCTTCCCCTGTATGTGGCAGAAGTATCTATCAGGCGGACGACTTGCTTCTGCAACGCTTTGCATGTCGACTTTTACAATTTTTCATGTAACCTAAAAGGTAATAGTTTCAAACAACACAATGAACAAATTATTTTCATTGTACAATGAAAACAATTTGCTCTCTTGTTTCAATTGTGCTGGGATCAATCAAATATAGGTGCATGATGTTATACCCCTTTAAAATGCGCCAGTCAACCTAATGGCTACATTTTCGAATGAGAATGGTACAATTTAATTCTCCAGTTCTCAATCACAACCAATAAATTGCTTAGAAGAGGCGTTAAGATAGGTCGTCTTGACCCGCATTCGCCAATCCACTCTGTTTTTTTTTTTCAGGAAATAAATATTGTTTAAATCAACCTGTTAATTACTAATGGAATGGCTACATCAAAACAGTATTGGGCTCCCTTTGTGACCATATCACCCATCCACTATTCATATCAGTCAAATCCTTTTTGGAATCTCCAATCCCCAAATACAGCACGGGATTGCGGATTCAAATCCCCAATATAACGCTGTACTTGCGGAATGGGGACTCGAATTCCAATCCCCAATCGCCCTATCTAACTTCAGTCTGCCGTTTAACCAAGCGGTAAGGGTAACTATTATAGGGCACACATTGTAACAAGGGGAGACAGTACAATGAAATGGCCGGTTTCCACCAGTTTATAGGGCTCGTACGCAGATATCTCAAACATCAGCAGTATTCCCTTGCTCGTCTTGGCCAGTATATCGTGCATTTCTACATAGGGATAAGTGAAGACCGCAAGGCTGGTCATAAACTAGAGTCATGTTATGCATGGCGATATTCACAGATTACAGGAAAAGTTGCGATCGTCGGTACAAGTCCCAAATTCCACATGTATGAATACATCAGGACATGGTTATTACTTCTGTAAGATGCAGTTGTCTTCAAATATACTAACAAATTTTAATTTTGTTAAATGAAAATATATTCATTTTTTTTTTATCAACCTCACACATTAACACATGGTAAACAACTGTATTTTTTTTGTAAGAGTGGCGTAGACAAGAACACCAACATATGACTCCATGGGAAAATGGAAATGTTTCTCCCAGCCTGGGTTAGAGAAGCCTGACAATACCTGGTCGTTACAAAATGATACGTACCATTCACTTTCGGATTCGTCACTGGAGTTAGCAGGGGAAGCTAGGGGGGACATGTTAGTCGGCGATACATCTCCGCAGTTCTGAAAGCAAGGAAACAGTATTTGTGAAAAATAATTAGAAATATTATAATGGTTGGCGATATAGAATGCTTTTCTGGAATGTAAAATCTATACGAACTACTTCAATGCTGTGTAACCGTCCTGTGCTAACCAGGACTGTCTCATAATTCATACACGAATAGCACGATACAAGTTAAAACAGGTGAGCCAATATGTTTTATTTAACATTAACATATAGTATGAATGGATTCTGCACGACTATATGCCTTTACACATTTTGTGCGTCTGACAGGTGACATACCTGAGACCAATATAAGAGGGATAGGCAACGGCATACTCTCACAGGCCAACCCAGAGAATCAATGCTAGCCTCGGCAGTGCTTTGTTGTTAACACTAGAAAATCGCAAAAATGCATGTTTTTACAACACAAATTCAAGCGTTTCACGCATTTCCAGGGCATTTAAACTACGTACTAGCATTGTCTATGGGGTATTCTTTAAAAATATAACAGAGAAACGTATTTAGCAGTCTTAAATATTAAGTTTTTAGAAAAACAGTGAAAGACTCCGAGTAAATAGGCGAACGTTTCGGAAAAGCCAGTCATAAAAACAAAACTGGATTTCCATCGCTGATTAATGACATATACGTTCGTGTTACCACTCCCAAAACCCATGGGTGGCAACGAAAAAACACTTCTGCTGAAGATTCAATACAACAGCTTAAACTTTTCGTTCAGACTGAATGTAGTTTATAATAATACAGTTAGGTCACGTACACAATGAAATGTAAAGATATGGCCGCCATTTTAGAAACTGAAGGCATCGTTTATACCTAAACTTTGAAAGACAAAATCATCGAGCAAACTGCTTGTCCTGGACTATTAGCGCCACAATATTACTGTCAAATGACATTTGATCTTTCCTTGGTAGGATAAATGTTCCAACTGGTCCGTTCAAAAATTCCCTTGGCGATAGAAACTTCAACTACTTTAGTTCAGGAGGACTGGCTTTATCTTCGCCTTACTGATATCGTGGTAACGCGAATTATCGTCGAGGGTGAGATTTGACGTGATTTGTTTTCCGTTGCCTATCCCTTCCTATATTGGTCCCACAAATTCCGCAAATGTTCTGTAGAGAGACAAAGCTATGTGGCTAAGCTCAATGAGTTTCGAGCGTAGGCAGGTGGCGTTATTAAGCAAAGGAGAAGTATTATTTATCAAACACAGTAAAATCCTTAACCTTGTAATAGAGTTGGATTACACCGCCCACATATGCTTGCAATACAAATGAACACTGGGTTACACAAATAAATCAATCTTGATCACTAATTCCCTCCACCCTTCCTCCCTCCATCCCTCACTCACTCACTCAGTCCGAGATAATTCGGTGGTTTCACCATGAAGGATTACAGTATTATTCTCCAATTTATATTTCCAAACGTTCATAAATATGAAACACTGTCCCCAATAGATTTGACAATCAGTTGAATATGCTGTGGGTTTTTTTTTACTGAATAATTAATTGTTATTGCACATCTGTCGTGGATAGAATGCAAATACCATAAAGACATACGGGATTTAGGGACTGTACATGAACTCTATGTTGTCGTTATGTTTGGCTTTCATTGATCTTTTCCTACCACTGGAATTGTTATGAAAACATTGTCTCCTTACGCTGCTCCAAGGTACGTTTTAATAAAAGCATTTCTTCGTTTAGAATATTTGGCCAGACAAACAATGTTTACAGTGTCAAAAGCAATCGTGGCTGTCTTTGTGACCGGACTGGGTAATCATAATATACCGTAAAACGGGGTGACTTGGTACCCTTTTTTTTTTGTTTTGTTAAATTTTCAATTTTTGTTATCCTCTGAGATAAAATATTAGATATTCAAAATACCTCCTGGTGTCAGACGTTCCAGTTTAAAAAGTTGAATTCATCATTATTTTGTTTAAATTGTGTGTGTTCAACAGCTCCCTATTTTGACCTTAAAATCAAACTTAAACTCCAATCAGGGGTGCTTTGAACACTTGCATATAGTTAAAAAAAATAACACAAATACCAAAAATTATTTTTAGTCAACTGGACCAACAATTTATTCAAAGTTTAGGAAAACACATATCAAAAGATAGCGAGATAAAAAATCTAGACGTAAATAAACCATTGGGCCAGACCATATAACTCCTTAAATCTTGAAACATAGCGGACCCTTTCTTATCAATATATTTGCGAAAGCTTTTAATCTTTCTTTAAAAAGTAACCGATTTCCGTCATCTTGGAAAATCGCAAATATCTCCCCAATATATAAATTTGGCGATAAGTACAACATAGTAAATTATAGACCCATATCACTTCTTTCTTGCCTAAGCAAGGTTTTTGAAAAAAACGGTGTTTAAACAAGTTTTTATTTTCTTAAAAATAGTATCTCAACTTGTCGAACTGTATTTTGACATAGCATACGCTGTCGATAACGGTAAAGAAATTTTCTTTATCTTTTTCGATATTTTAAAAGCGGTTGATCGTGTATGGCACAAAGGTCTACTTACAAAACTAAACAGTTTGGTATGAACGGAACACTTTTGAAATGGTTCGAGAGCCATTTATATGGGCGTACGCAGAAAGTTGTTATCCATGGCTTTGAGTCGGACCTGCTTCATACAAACGCAGGAGAACCTCAAGGATCTGTCTTGGGTCCTTTACTCTTTTTAGTCTTCATAAACGACTTACCGTCACAGCTTTTATTCGCGGATGACAAATGTTTTTAAAACGTCTGAAAACCTGGTGAATTTAGAGAAATTTATACTAACAGACGACCTTAAAACAATAGACCAGTGGGCAAACAGATGGTTAATAAATTTTAACCCTCAAAAAACCAAGTCACTTCTGATAAGTAGACGAAATAATCCATCCAATCTTAGTTTGTTATTTTAAAACTCCCCAATTCAAATATGTGAGTCTCACAAACATCTTGGGATAACTCTGAACTCCAAAGGTTCCTGGAAAAGCGCGTGGCAAATAATCAGAGAGGCACTTAAAAAATAATCAATTTTAAGGGGGCTTAAATATATATTAGATAGAAATTGTTTAGAAATAATGTTCAAAAGTGTTATTCGCCCATCCCTTGAATATGCTGACACAGTGTGGGACAACTTATCAATTTTTGCAATGAATCGACTATAGAATCGATTCATTCGTATAATAACCGGACTGACAATTAGTACACCGACGGCCCAACTATAAGATGAGTCGCCAAATACACCGACCTATCTATTTTCACAAAATGTTAAGTAATCCAGACCAACACATGTTTTCTACACACATTCCACCCCTGGTGTCAGAACCCTACCCTTACGAAATCCGAAACCAACAAAAGTTAATAACTCCACTTTGTAGAACGGAACTATTTAAAAACTCCTTTATACCCCGTACTACAACTAACTGGAACTCGCTTCCTGCTAATATTAGAACAGAAAGCTCAACCTCAAAATTTAAAAACAAAATATACTCTATTCCACACTTCAAAAGTACCGACTTGGTATTCCGTCGTCGACCGACTAGCTAATGTCCTACATTGCAGTCTTAGGAATGGTTGCAGCAGTCTAAATGTTGAACTATTCCATTACCATATATCTACCAACCTAATTGTATCTGTGGTCACAATTAAGAATCTACGGAACACTACCTATTGAAATATCAATTGTATAATAACCAACGAACTGTTCTAATGGAACAGATAAATGCCTCCGGTTATAACCGAAATTACTTCGCCATTATTACACTTTGGCGATAGCACTATGAATACAAATACTAACAAAACAATCTTTGAAGCGGTGTGCTGTTATATCCATTCTTCAAAAAGGTTCATATGCTAATGAAATAATAACAATATCTTACAGGCACTTACGCCTAGGTACACATAACCTGTTAATTTAAATCACTTCCATGACCAACCTACAGACCAGCCTACCCAGCAAACATCGTTCGGTTATACCTACATTTAGAACAATTTATACTGTTTGTGTTTTCTATTATTACTACATTACTATTTCTTTTCAATTTACCACTACTATAGCTTAAATAGTATGAGGGAACCCGTAAATCTTATCATTTTGAATTATTGGTTCTTATCTTAAAACTGTACCAAATATTTGTATTTGCCCAACACGCCATATCTAATGTATTCATTGCAAACTGAGCAATGCTACAAGCACCCTGCTTATTTTTGTTCCGTAAACGAATAAAGATATGTTTAAACTAACATTTTTTATTAAAGTTAAAACATGTCTCCCATCTGGAAACATGGTGGAGAATTCATTAAATCAGTTAAATGTTCAGTCAAAATAAGGACATATGGAAATACAATGCATCCAATATAATTGAAGAGCCCAAAACATTAATTCATGATTTCTTGCACATGTATCAAAGTCACCCTAACATCCGATTTTGGCAAAAAATAAAGCAAAGAATGAGAAATAGTTGATTATATAGTGGAGGCCATATCTGATGCATACACATCAATGTCGACCTTAATGGTGAGAAACCACTATGGTAACTATGTAGATTTTTACGGGTATCAGTTTGTATGTTAAAATTGGCATTACTGGTTTGCCATTACAAAAAACGAAATATGGCAGTTGGAAAACAAAACTAGATCCTACGAAATACAATAATATTTCACCTTCACAACCACTGGCACTTCTGTTTTTTTCCCACTAAAGCACAAGCTAAACCAAATAAGTAAGTAACCCTATGCAAAGTGTTAAAAGTTACTCCACTGTTTAAAGTCAACCCGTTTGAGTTAAGATATTCGGGTTGCTAATGTAATACTATTGTCTAAAGACTGTATAACTACATTTACTTTATTATATCCTCATATAACACGGACACCTAAGGGAAAACACTTGTTCCACTGCTAGTTGGCATCTAAATGAAAACAAGTGAAGTTTTACATCAATATATGAGTGACGTGAATCTTAATAAATTGATTGATTGATTGGTGTTTCACGCCATGCTGAAGGGTATTAGTAGTATAGGAAGGGCAAGTCGGTTAGCACTTGCTATTACATAATAAGGAAAGATAATGCGTTATCAAGTATTAATTGTTCACTACATAAATAGTAGTCCGGAACCGATTTGACTCCGGACTACTGTTTATGTAGTTATATTTTATTACATACAAAGAAAGATTCAAGGTTATCATGTATCAAGGAGCGGGCAATGGCTCCTTAGTACATGATAAGTAAGGACTATACGTTATTTAGTTATAAGGAGCGGATGAGATCAGTTCGTGGTTCTGGAAGTTGACTCCGTTGCCCCCAGAAATTGTATTCAAGTCTTATATACGAGTTCGGAGAATAGGTGGTTAAAAAAAAGGGGTTTAATTAATTTTATGTCTGACGATGGCGGGGTATAGGCAGTTTTAATGACCGAGTCGGATGTCAAGCCCCGTCAGCTGAGGTCTGGGATGACATAGTCAGCAGCGACCCCATGACGTACACCTGCGGCGTCACGCCGCCGCCACAGAACACCGCAGCAGTATGTCGTGGCTAGTTGGTACATGTCCGCATGTGCCACGACGTACTGCTGCGGCGTAACGCTGCCGCCACCGCTGCCACTGCCCGGTGTGGTGCGGCTGCGACAGAGACGAGGAGCCTCGTTCGAAAGTGACACTCTGCTATTCCCCGTCCATGCTGATCGCTCCATCACACCTCGGGACTCGCTTATTTGTCTGATGTGTAGCTGGTAATGTTGTGACCTCACAACAACCCATGTCAAATCTTGTCACAACTCGTCAAATCTCACGAGAATCTACAGCGCGCAAAGCATCACGGGAATACACCCACACCACCCTATGGCAGCACACATTCTGTGACACTGTGTCTGTCAAGTTGGTGATATCTAGCTAAGGGAGATCACTCCTCCTGTCGTTGTTGTGACCCCACAGCACCCCATGTCAAATCTCGTCGTGGGTCGCGTGCAAAGCATCACGGGAAGACATCCACATCTCCCATGACAGCCCTGGGGTCAACCCTGCCTTTTTTATTCATGCGGTGCTACCCATCCGCTTCCAACTACATCGCAAGTAACAATCCTTCCTTTTGATGTAATAGCAAATGCTATAGCTCAAATGCCCGGATGTACATCACAGTACATCGCCATATATACATTTTACCCATCCCCTTCCCACTACATGATACGTAAACAGCCCTTCCTTTTAATGTAATAGCAAATGTTAGCTCAAATGCACGGATGTCCACAGCGATTTCACAGCGGCATCTTTCCTTCCATTTATAAGGGAGATTACTCGAGCGATCCTCATGTCGTTGTTGTGACGTTCCCTGTATGACGCTAGGAGGCATTTTTACACGAAATATTGACGCAATGGCACATTTTTTTAGCGTCAAAGTCATTGCATAACATGGGTTGACACCCGGCTCGGTCATCTACACTGTCTATACCCCGCCATCGTCAGACATAAAATTAAGTAAACCCTTAAACCTTCTTTTTTTAACCGCCGAGTCAAACAATCCATTCTCTGTACTCGTATATAAGACATGCGTCCCCTTTCTCTAGGCAACTCCCAGAACCACGGCCATCACGTACCACCTGTTACGTCACGCCACGAACCCGGCTCTCATCCGCTCCTTCGTACTAAATAACAACGTATATCACTTACTTATCATGTACTAAGGAGCCATTCCCCGCTTCTTAGTACATAATAACGTTGAATCCTTCTTTGTATGTAATAAAATATTACTACATAAATAGTAGTCCGGAGCCTTATCGGCTCTGGACTACTTTTTATTTAGTAAACAATTAGTAATTGATAACGCATAAGCCTTTCTTATTATGTAATAACAAATGCTAACCGAGTTGCCCTTCCTATACCACTGGTATTACAAGTATATGACGGCGGTGTATTCCAATAATAATAAACGCTAGCATAACCAAGATGTGAAGTGCTTTCATGATGTTGGAAATTTCAGCTTCCTCCAGTGCTAGGTAAAGACAGCATTGGTACTCTCCAAACAAACTGCCCTTAGCCAGAGACCTATCGTAACAAATTATTAACAGTTAGCCGATTTTAAAGCATTGTTTTTGTCGTAAATATGATAAATGTGTTGTGAAATAAGGTAATCAAGAAAGCCAGCACAGAGAAGGCATAAATCAATTTAAACATTAACCATAAGAGCAGACTGAAAACTGTGTAAAAAGTATTCGGCGAAAGAGGCAGAAGTTTGAGGTGGCACTAATAGCATTACATTTCCTATTTTAAGAAAAGCTAACGCCTATGTAAATAAAAGCAATCAAATAATAATAATCTTTAGGTGATATAGGACAAGACAGAAAGTAAGCAGTCTCAAATACAGTAGACTGTTATGGTAATCGAACGTTAAAGCTGTGCTAGCCACATGGGTTATTTATAGAAAACGGGAGATAAGGTAATGACAGAGATAGGGAAGGCTACTACAACTACTGTAATTGATTGTGTAATAGCCTCAGTCAACGCATCTTCCCGAGGCAAGGCGGAAAAGAAGATCGTCGCATTACGCCTCTTCCTTTCTCACCTTGCCTACATAGGCGATAAAACCTGCGTTAGCTGAAGTTTACAACAGCTACTTTCGGGTGACCTCTCTTTACTCTACCCAATCAGATTGGGGCTTTCTTAAAATAAGAAAGAAGCATTCTAAACACAGGATGACAAGTAGGCTTTATATAAAATTACATGCACGATCTTAGTCCCATTAACGAGTCCTGACGTCATTACAGACATGTTAATTGCCAGTGGCGCCACGCTTGTTTGTTGTAGACTTTGATGTGTAAACGACTTTTTAATTGGCTGCTTGTTTCTACCATTGTTCAATTAAATTTTTCCCACGTTTTTCCTTCGAATTACAGCAATGGATAGTAATGTGGAGGTCTCGTCTTACACATTTGCATAGGCAGATGCCGTCAACGTCGTTCTAGAGATACATGTAGGCCTACGTGCATTCAGTGTAAATGAATTTGAACGTGTTTGATCGGATAATCACTGCCCGTTAAAAATATGCTTAAAAAAAGCAATCGAAGACCACCCAACAAAACAACAAATAGTTACAGGACAATTTAAGACCTATTTGTAACTTAGAGAGAGAGAGAGAGAGTTTAATGACGAAATCGACCAGGGCACAACCGCCCAATTGACTGACGCATTAGTACATGATAGTGTACATATTAATACAGTTTGTGAAAAAGTGGAACAACTATTTACAACAAATTCTGTTAAAATTTTCGGACAAATTGTCAGCTGATCGAAGTCACGTAAAAAAATAATTAAAAAAGTAGATGAAGAATGGTTTAAAGAAGGATGTGAGATTGCGAGAAAAAGGTTCAACTGCACCAGAAACATATTCTGGAAATTCGAAGCTGACAAAAATCGATAACTTTTGATAGAATCTGAGGAAAACTATAAACGAATATTAAGACAAGCAGAGCTGGAATATAAAAACAAAATAAATAACGGCATAAAGCTGTTGAAAAAACAAAACAAAAACAAACCCCAAAATATTTTGGAAAAATGTGAACAGAAAAGACCATAGCATATGTAAAGCTAAACTAAATGACAAGCATTTTAAACAATTATATTATTCTGATCAAAACGACGATGATACGGTAGACATTGTGTATAATAACAATCGATTCAACCGTAGGCCTTAATATACCAAATGCACTTAAACAAGACAATGAGATGTGGTCTCGTTAATAAATTACAGCAATCTATTAGTTACCAGACAAAGATCATATTCTCAATGAGTATATTAGTTGCGCTTATGACAAATTAAAAAACTTGTTTTGGATACAGTTAATATTTGTAGCAAATGGTCCATGTGTTTCATTGTTCCAATACGAAGGAAAAGAAGGTGAGACACAAGATCCGGATAATTATAGGCATGTGACGCTATTTTCAGGAGTTGTGAATGCAAGGCTAACCAACTGTGTATACGAACTTCACATAATCTAAAAAAAAAAGCTGGATTTCGAAAAGGATAAAGTGTATTTGATGACGCACTTGTTCTGAAAAGTCTCATAGATCTATCACTTACAAATAAGAAGCTTTTCTGTGCATTTATACACTACCAAACAGCGTTTGACTTGGATGATTGCTGTTTGGGGGAAATTACATAAAAACGGCATGAGCGGTACAAATGATCACGTGATCAAAAATATGTAAAGGGATGTGAGATCTTGTGTAAATGTAAATGCGCAAACATCAACACATTAAAGTAACCTACACGACGCCCGACAATGATGAAATGTGTCGCCTTTTTTCGTTGTTGGTAAAGGACCTAGAAACCTTAATGATCATAATTATATGGGTCCGGAAAAGGGATAAGGGAAAATAGAAATATATTTTTAGACAATGGTTATAATATACGCTGACGACATGGTAGCCTTGTCCAACTATAAATCTGATCTGCAAAAAGCTATAAATGATGTATAATCTTATAGCGAACAATGCTAACCTTTTTAAGACTAAAGTGGTAGTATTAGTGGTAGTTAAAAACGTCTCCATTAATTATGGAAATGGTAAGTTTGCGGGAATTGTAAAAGGACTGGCTGAGCAAGGTAGAAAAGCTACATTGTATGTACGCACTAATTGGAAAATGTGAATCATGGTATTGTAGAAATAATTCGCTTAGCTCTTTGTTAACATACACTTTGTGTCAAGTCGACTTAAACGTCCGCAATAGTGTATGGTGAACTGGGACGGTACCCGTTTATTTTCACGATAAAGGAGAGAATGCTTAACTATGATAAGAAACATAGCTTCCCTTCGAATCAATGATCCGTGAATGTGTTACTCGATCACATTGTCCCGGGAATTCTATCGAGTAACAGAGATTACACAATTATAATAACAGTGTAGCCTAACTCAGAAAGGTAAGAAGCATATTCACTCATGAAATACGAATAAAAGGTCGCTCAAAAGTGGTTGTAGAGCTGAATTTAAGCACGAATCTGTTCATGATAACAGCGATACAGCCAAGATGGCGGCTCCGCAGTTTGCTTTGTGTTGCGAAAGTTACCGGTTTTGTGAACATAAAGGCTATGAACCCACACAGCGATGATGTTTATTAGAAATGAGTATCTATCAAATGGCCAATATTTTAAAACTAGTTGTTGTTCTGAAACGACAACAAATGATATGCTTTCCTACAATATATCGCCTTTATGCATAACCTGCTAACCGAGAAACACATTCCCAGATCGCTGATTCGAAGGGAAGCAATGTTTCGTATCCTTCTGTATACTAATCCCAGGTTGCATGTATGCCATTAGGAGTTGGGTATTAATCCCATATCGCTAACCACCTCCATTAAGTTAAGACTTAAAGATCAATTTCAACAAGCATGGAGAAGTTTTTTAAATGACAGCTAAAAATGTGACCATTATAAATTAATTAAAACGGAAATTGAATTTGAAACATACCTTACAAATCTGTCAGTGGGAAAAAGAACTATAATGTATAAATATCGCCTGTCGAATCATGGTTCGCCGGTTAAATTGGGGGCGATATTCACCTCTCCACGAAGTGGAGATGTGGTAAAATCTATACTGAAATGTTATAGGTAATGAGTTTTATTTTGTATTTGGATGGAAATGCCTTGACTATCTGAGAGTTAAATCTTTTCCGAAGTATTATAGACAAGATTAAGAGAGGTAATTCATTATAGGTCGTTGTTTACTGGTAACAAGACAGTATTACACACATTGAGTAGTTATATAAAGGAAGGACTATTGCTAATATGGAATGAATGATATTTAATTACATTGTATCAAATGTCATGTATACAACAAATACAAAACTACCACCAATATACATTAATGTAATTACAATACTTATAGTGATTATCTGATTGATAATTTGTAATAGCAAACGTATTGTATTAAATTGTATAAATATACTGATTAAATGCTCTACTACTATCCATGTATAATATAAGAGTGAATAAATGAATCTGAATCTGATAACACGTGTTTCTTTTAGTCACGTGTAAAGCGGGATAACCATTGTTGTGTTTGGCCATTTTCTACCAGTAACGTTATACACTATAGTAGTATAGGAAGGGCAGTTGGAGTAGCATTTCTCTCTACATAATAAGAAAGAGTTGTGCGTTACCAAATACAATTTTTTTTGTACTTTATATGTAGTAAGCAGCCAGTTTGCTTCCAGACTACATATAAAGAAAGATTGTACCTTATTCAGTACTAAGGTGGGGATGTTGGATCTTTAGATTATGCGAGGTAAGGGTTGTAGGTTATGAAGTACTAAGTTGCAGGGTGAGCAGCGCCATCTACGTGACGTCACGGGTTGTATATTATGCCAGTGGTTCTGGGTCCAGTTGTTCAAAGCTTCGTTAGCTTAACAGCCCGTTAGATGACGTTGTGTCACAAAGAAATGGATGTCCCGTCATAACAGAAATTCATTGTTACGCAACGTCATGTAACTGGCCGTTATCTAAACTGAGCTTTGAGCAACCGGCCCCTGGGCGATAACTCCGTTGCCTAGAGAAAGGGTACGTAAGTCTTATCATGAGATCCGCTTCGCACTAAGTGATAAATAACAACCCTTCGTTATTAACTAATAGCAAATGTTAGCCCGACATTCACCAACATTGGCGCGCACAGCCTGCATCACGGGAGTTCGGTCACTTCTTCATCCAAATTCCCACAACACCAAAAGCCTCCCCTTTCCCCCATGTCATGTGATGCAGTGCCAGTTCAGACACTCACATGTATGATGTCAGGAAACAGATTTACTTGAACTATTGCAATCGCTACCATGGGGTCACTTAGCATTCACCTCTGTGTGGGGCTCGGCACTACTTTTTGTTTTACATGAAACCTTGAATATATAACGTAAATAATGACGCCAAAGGTACTGGATGTTTTTGACGTTGTATGTAGCATTATACTCAGTATGTTGTTATCAACGCAGAGAATATAGCTATGTGAAATGTCACAGACGTAATCCCTTTGATTCCTGTGCTTTAATAAAAAATACATATTGTCCTGAATTATCCTTACTATTATTATAATATTTATGTGTGGTTATCCGTTTGTTGCTTAAATAATAACTCAAAACGAGTTTAAAATGGTTTGTCAGGAAACGTAGCTCTTACTTTGGCGATTGGAACTATTGACGTAGTGGCGTACGTCATAACACATCATGACTTGACATCTGGCTCGGTCATTTACACTGTCCATAGCCCGCCAACCTCATGTATAGAAGTAAATCAACCCATCAACCCTTTTTTAAACCGCGGACTCAAGACACCCATTCTGTGTACTCGCATATAAGACTTGGGTCCGCGTTTTCTAGGCAACGGAGTTAATGCTCAGAACCCCTGCCATGACGTACAACCGGTGACCCCTGCTCACCCCTCACCCTACTTCTTAATTACGTACAACCCTTACCTCGCATGCACTGAAAACCCAGTATCTCCACCTTAGTACTGAATGACGTACATCTGTCTTTATATGTAGTCGGCAGCCAAACTACCTCCCTACGACATGATAACACACAAACCCATCTTTATATGTAGCCCGGAGGCAAACTGGCTGCCTTACTACATATAACGTACAAAATAATACGTACATGGTAACCCACAACTCTTCTTTATTATGTAGAGAGCAATGTAACTCCAACTGTCGTTTCTATACTTTTTACACTCGTATTCGTTTGTGAGGTCTAAACTCTACCAAGCACGTGTTTGCAGAATTAGGTAGGAATTATATGTTAACGGTAAAATAAAACCATCAGTTGTACAGGCCTAATTAACAAACGGACTCTCAGTATACTGTTGTTTATGTCTTTAAACACATATGGAGTGAGTGGTATGAAGGCCCAGATCTGACGGGTGTATATAGCTGAATAAACGATTGACCTCTGAAACAATCATGCTGTTCAGCATCTGTGTTCACCAGCTGTGGAGATGGTTAAGATGTACCTCCAGAACACAGTTCACCAGAAACACATCTGGGTCCAACAGCTACCATCATTAACAAACATTACTCAAACCAATACCTTTCATCTTTTATCAACATGAATGCAATTTAACTATCGTAAACAAGGTTTCTTCAGTGAGAAATTCTATCTAATTTATCTCATTTACTTGGCGGACTCCGTGTATCAGTTTTCAGACATAACCAACCACATTACCCTAGTTAACCCTGTAATAGGAAGCTGGGAAGCTTGTGGATTATTAAAACCATTGCATCTACGGATATATTATTTTGTTAAAAATAAATAAAGTACGGCTTAGTGTAGCTTGTTTAGACATTCTCTCGAGGTATATATACATTGGCAACTCACAATAAATCGAGATTAAGACCTTTTGGAAACTCACCTTTGAGAGTGTATCTAGCTTAGGAGTGGATTCACATCCACGATCTATCATCACATGAATCTTTATATTGACATTTAAAAAAGAGTCTTAAACCGGGAACTATTAAGCTTCACTTGAGCAGAGGTGATTATGAAGCATTAGGATGTCCCTATCACTCTTGATGGTGTGACATTTCTGAAAGATTCATGCCATTGTATCTATTACAATCAAACTCTGATTAATAATAATGATTAAATATAAAATAAAAATCCATATCGATTTGTCTTCTTCTAACCAAAAGTTTAATCCGTTTTATCAGAGACACTCTCCCTTACATCATGGATTGCCAATGATTTGCCAATCTCCATTATAGCTAGCCAATATCCCAGTGTTTTATCCCGCGATATAATACAAGGGCTTAATAAAACACATCAGAAACAGTCTTAATAGAAAAACACTCCTTATCCTTTACTTCTCGCTCATCCTCCCATA
>JAVFBX010250678.1:0-10053 GCA_034783855.1 Mopalia kennerleyi | reverse complement strand
TCCCTTTAGTTCTGAGAACACCAGGGCAACAGAAAGCTCCTCTTTTCTCGCCTCTTACGATCGACTGAGGAAGCCGACTGGCAGGACTGGCCAACCCGCTCTCCCACGGGGCCTTAGTAGTTTGAGATCTGCCTTGAATTCTGAGGTAGAGCTATTAGAATACAGTTTGGTACAACTAAATGCTAATTCAACCTATTTCTCCGCATTAACCCTTTCACGGCTGCATAACCATAGACAAACTTCCATTAAGTGGTAATGTACGCCGACCAGCGACTGACATTAAGTATTGATGATCTATTTCCAAGAATTCATGTTATATTTTAAGCTCAAAGTTTCTCACACCGATAAGCAATAATTACAGTGTTTAAGCCCAACAAGGAGTATATGTGTATTGTACAGCCCAGCAGCGAAAAGGTTAATACATGTATGTTCTTCTTATATACCGTCCGTATGTTCCACCATGATAGGAATATTTTATTATTTTGTCAAATTCTTTGTATGATATACGAGAAAATTGTCTATGATAAATTGATAATGTATTTGGTGAAGAGCAAGCATATGTCAAAATACTGATTTCTCAAGTGAAGTGCGGAAAACCCCTGTGGGATAAACTATTAACTCAACAAACACAGGGGAACTGTTTCCAAGTTAATCTCATTTTTTTTATATGTAACATTTCTACAAAAATCGGTGAAAAACAGTTGATGTCCTAATTTTCCTCAGAATTACATTTTCTTGAATAACAAATTGAGATTGTCTGTAACAGCTGTGGGAACAATAAACAATGTTCTTTGCAAAATTCAATATCGCTGAGCTAACCCGCCGCTTGTAATTTATGGCTAGTTTCCTGCTCTAACGGTCACATTCCGCTTGTACTTCAGTGTGAAAAAAAGAGTACATAAGTGAGAATTTATGGCCTTGTTGATAGGCCAGAGATTTAAATATCCTCTACCGGCAGCCGAGGTATAATGTCATCACGTTGTGCAAGGACGTGGATCAATACTACTCCAGCCAATGACAAGCTGGAGTTTCCCTTTCAGAACAAAAACAACGGAACAGGACTGCCATGTTTTACACCTTTAACCGATTCAATCGAAGCCAATTTGCAAGACGTGTAATTAATCTCAATTACAAGGAGTGGTGTGCGCGGCGAGATAATGGTCATCTCGTATTGCCGTAACAGACCTTGCCTTCAATCCCAATCTCCTGTATAACAGAGCCCTTGAGATAATTGTTGTCCCCTCCAATACGGTGACAGGCATCAAAAAGACTTGAAACATTCTTATGAAAATAGAGTCCAATTCAATTAGGAAGACACCAACATAAATTCTCTGAGATTTTCTGGGAAATTGCAGACTGAAGTGAAAGGGCAAAAAATGTCAATTGTGAAACAGACAAAAATGACAAGTACAGGAATTTCTTCTTCTTTTTTTTTTGCCCCATTTTAATTAAACTGCTAGGAAATAATGTATAGTTCTCTTGTACTCAAAGTAACTCACAAGTAGACTACACACAATTTAATGAACATATATCATGGAAATGAAGATATGTTAGCTCAGCAGATATTAAGAAAGAAATAGCTTTGTTGAGAAGGTGACAAGAATTTTCCAACTTAGAATAATAATGGTGCAATTCTTTGAGTTTTTACAACATAGTAACACCTGGCTCCTGCTAAAGTTTGAAAGCACCAGGGCAATATGAAGCATTGGACTTATGGTAACAAGAGAGTCAACATTTATTTATTGACTGGTCTTTTACGCAGTGCTAAAGGGTATTTCACGTATATGTATTTAAAAAATAATTGAAACTAGCACAACTATTAAATGTGAGGCGTTTTGATAATGTTGAAAAGTTAATTTTCCTACAGTGCTAGATGTATTAAGTAAAGACAGCATTGATAATCTTCAAACAACTGCCCTTAGCCCGACGGCCAGTCTCCAGACATTTCACTGTCAGATTGGTGTTTAAAAGTGTTCCTTATTGTCATTTTACTGCTCTGATGGTGATGTACATTAACAGCAATAGCCACACTTAGACAGTGATCAGATGTGAAGTCTTTTCCTTTGATAGAAAAAAAGTGTCTGTTTTGTAAAATAAAGAGAGAGCATAAGTTGAATACTCAGCAGAAACACACCGGGAATTATTAGGAGCCTTAATTTCAACGTAAACCCGCTGAAAACCCATCAAGATTTGACACTTTTATACTTGCTAAAATATATTTTATTCAAATAATTGTTAAGACTAAACAGATACTTATATAAAAGGCATCATGTCTAGACTTTCCTAGACACATGCCAACCAACATGAGGTATTTTTACAATAAGAATCACACAAATTATAGCTAGAATTATGTAAATGCTTCTCATCAATTTCACTGATAGATGAAAGTTGAGAAAAAAATAAACAAAAATTAATATTATCTTCTTCTTGAAAATTCAAATGAAATAAATCAGCTACACTCTTTTTGCAGTTTGAAATCAAGGTCGTTACAAAGAACTGTAACATTTAGGGCTTATTACAGCATTTTTAGATTCTGAACCTGCCCAAGGACACATCACATTTAAATCATTTCAGGATTTATCAAGTTTCATAGAAGAAATTTCAGCAGCATTTTTGTAGTTTATGAAGATCTTCTATACTCCATAAAATCCTGGCAATTGAAATTTGTTGATGAATCCTAATTTGGGGTGATAGTGTCTCATCAAATCTAATTACTGCAGCCTAATGGTAGTTTAAATGAAGCCCATGTCAATGGTGGGTTTATTTCAATATTCCACTCGAGCATGTTTCCTAATTCTATAAACAGTCCCAGTAGAACTTAATGGTAAACTATAAGGAACACATAGAGCTTGGTAGATGGCTCTATAACTAAGTTTTACCTCTTGGCAGAATCTCTCAAACTGATCAAGAGGACATTGAAATGACTTATCTCAAATGTGTTAGATGGCTTTGAAGCCTTGGCCATAATGTCTTGGAAGATGTCTTGGAAGATGTGAAAGGCTCTACACAGATAATCAAGAGTCCATTTCATTCCCATGGAACCAAAATCAATTTAATAAACACTTGAGTTTGTGGAGGATTCCACACAGGAAGAGAAAGCTACACTCACAGAGTTTCAAACTCATTTCCTCAATTCTGTGTAACACGATTACATTTCTAAATCTGGAGGACAATGTCAAATTTCAAATCCTGGAATTCTGCCTTTTTCAAATTAAGGATGAAAGGGTCATTTTGGAATCTCTGAAAGACATGCGATTTTTTTTTTAATTTGAATGACAAGAGTGATTTGACAAAAACTTTGACTGTCACTTTTAAAACTCTTGATGACAGTTTCCATTTTAAAACTCAAAATACTGTGATGGTGCCGCTTTTCAAACACCATATTGATTGATTGATGGATATGTCAGTGTTAAACAACATACTTAAGGGTATTTCATTTATATACAGTAGTGTAATCAATAGCCATCCTTACATGATCATAAAATTGTTTACTTTTTTTTAACAAATGAATGTGTCTCCAGTGCAAAGAAAAGGCATTAATATGTTCTAAACCCATTGCCGCTAATAAAAACACTTCAAATCCTGAATGGGCCCATAGCTGTGGTTTTGTGGTTAGTGTGTTTGCTTATTTATTCACTTTGATGTACCCCCCACAGGTTCGAGACAGCATGTTGACTATCAGGTATATGAGAGAGTGACACAAGATGGTTGTAGGAATCGAGGCATTGGTGGTTTTTATTAGTTGTCCTCTAGTGTAAAATGAACAAAGCATCGCATATAAGTGTTTGTTTGGGTTTATTTTTGTTTGTTTGAATGGTGTTTAACGTTGCACTCAAGGGTATTTCACTTATATGACAACGGATTGTCCACTTCGCACTGTTCCTTGCCTTATTATGGTGGAAAACTGAGGAAACCTTGTAAAAACCACCCCCGCGATTGCCGGAGCCACATCGAGTGACTCTCTCTTGTACCTGATGGTCAACAGACAAACTTGATCCGGTGAATGGTAAATTGGAGCAGGATTAGGAAGCGCACACACTGCCACTAAGCCACGGTTGCAGGCCTTGCATATAAATGAAATACCTCAAGTACAGCATGAAACCACAATCAATGAAAATAAAATAAAATCATATCCTTCTTGAAAGTGTCCCCTCCAAAAAAACACTTCATATTGAAATGATCTTTGCATTGTCATGTACCCAGACGGTAATGTTCTAATTTCAATAACTGGGATCTTTACATATAACGGGGTATTAGCCGTCAGTACTCCTTGGGTCCAGGAAACAGATACTGAAAGACGTTGAGTTGTTTACCAGATGTGGAGATTCTCTTTGGCAGAATCAAAGCCATGTAAATGTAATTGAGCACATCTGGTGAGGGGAGTTAGGCAGCAAAGTGACCAGCAAATAAGTACTTCCAAGCGGAAATGTCGCATAAACGGAACAAATCAGAAGATAATTTCCTTCCAGGATGTCCCTTTTCCTCGAGGGTCAGAGAAAAATACCCCCAACTTAACCAGGAGAATCAATTACTGATTTGCCTGCAGCCATAGCAATACCGTAATAGGGATAAAGATACACTAATACTGTCCATGGCCTAAGGCAATCCAAGGTTAACCAATAATAACATCTCTTTATCGGCACCAGTCAAGAGGTGAGCACAGGGTTTGAAATACGGTAAGGGGAGTTTTGGTTGTGTTGATATATATACGGAAACAACCTCTGTATATTACCGGCTATTCTTATGAAACACAGGAGTGAGCAAGTTCTGGTCAATATTTCTCACAATTTGATTGGTCATCATTAATCAGTGACCTGTGTTTCCATCCCTAGGTCACTAGTCACTGTGGGTCATGATATCCGGGGAAATTTTGGGATCAACGATAAAGCCTTAAAATTCCCTATCATGGATTACAGACAGACTTGTCAAGATCATACATGGATGATTGATTACTTGCTTGGCTGATCGGGGTTTTACTCAGAATTCTTGTCTTTTTTAATACTTACAGCAATTATGATGCTATTCTTTTTTCTGTAGAGGTCATCAAAAAATACATAGAGGATGATAGCCGCTAGTGAGTAGAGGAAAGCCATCACACCGATAAAAACGTAGAACTGAGAGGGTGCTCCTGCCCCAGCCACAAAGCTAACTGTCTCATCCTCACCATCACATTTTGTTATTTTAAATGGTTTATCCAACCTACAAATACAAATGATAATCAAATATTTATGGATTATTAATTAAGACTTGCTTTGAATTCAATGGGGGAAGAAAACATTAAACCTTTAACATAAACAGTGGTTTAGCGTGTCCTATTAGTTATGTAATGGGAGTCTGGCCAACAAAAAGATCCCTGCAGGCAGCAACTGCCTGTAATTAACACACAAGGGCATAGGTTTGTTTGATTGTGGTTTAACGACGTACTCAATGTTATTTAACTTCATATTGTTCCATGCTTCATTACGGTGGAAAACCGAGAGGAAACCTCATAAAAACCACCCCTGCAATTTCCCGAGCCACATCGTGTGACTGACCCATACACCTGAGGGTCAACAGACGGGCTCAATCCTGTGAACAGCACATTGAACACAAGGGCATAGGAGTAAATCTAGTTGATTTTTACCAAATATTGTATGACAAACCAAAATTGTATGTTACAATTACTTTAGGCCATACCATACCTGTTTTTACAATATTTTTTGTCATATGCCATTGTGTGAACTGTCAAAACATTAAAGTGTGGCTATTATGAGAAAAAAATGTACTATTTACAGTGTACTATAAATACAGTGACACTAGCATTTACCAACACACAAATACACGGAAAGTCTTGTCAAAACTGACACATTTCTTCATTCCAGTTTCCATACACTGTAGATTAATGTTCTTTAGCTAATACACACCACCGGAACTTGTCTATTCTTCATATTGATGGGTTTTGTAAATGCCCTGCTAAATGAACAATGCTAACTGTAGGTCTCTAAACCAAAGGGGAGAGAGGCAGGTGATCACTCTTATACCACGACGTCAGAGACAGTCCCACAAGCCAAGTTCTGAACAGCTTGCATCTGACATATAAGCACTCTGCATGTAGCCTTTCAACTTCTGCAGCTCTAACAGCCCTGTCCTATTGGGGAGAACAGACTGGATGGGGCCTTCCCATGGTTATGGGAAATTATTTTAGAAGGACTGTCACTTATTTATAGGTTTCCCAAATTGTTTATAGTGCTCGTCTAAATTTGCCATTTACTACTGATTATGACGAATTTTGTCAATCCGATAATCAAAGAAGTATTTTGTAATATAATGCAATTTTGCTTGACTTTTCAATAATACTTATTTATGTACTTAAAAAATCAGCAAAGCAGCGGTAAATGAAAATGTAAGGTTATCTCCCAAAATTTTAGAGGACTGATTTTAAGGTTCTGTCAGAAAAGATTACAGCACAATCCTGTCTAACAGTGATGTTATATGTAAAAGAATAAATTGTATTCTTCATTAATTTCACAGCTCACATACATCACATAACTTTGTTTGATTAGAGTTTAATGTTGTACTCAAGGGTATTTCACTTATATGACAACGGATTGTCCACTTCACACTGTTCCTTGCTCTATAATAGTGGAAAACTGAGAGGAAACCTCGTAAAAACCACCCCGAGATTGCCGGAGCCACATCTTGTGACTCACTCATATACCTGAGGGTCGACAGACGATCCTATGAACGGTAAATCGAAGTAGGTGTTAGAAAGCGCGCTCGCTAACCACTACGCCACGGCTTAAGGCTACAAGAAGTTCCCTACCAACTGCCAGCTAGATATTAAAGAGAAGTATTGAATCAATGTATATATATCAATATCACACTGACTGTTTCTTTTGCCGAATAAAAGGTTTTGTAAAAGTATTACTTTGACTGTTAATCGATGAAGAGGATATCTATCCACCGGAAGAACATCTGACAATGTTGTTATTTCGAGTGGACAATGTTATTAGCGTTATAATTTGCTAATTGCTTCATTGTTGAATATAGACGATGTTAATACGATTGGCATGTAAACAAAAGAAGTACAGATCAGTCATTCAATTCGTTTTTTATGTCTGCCACAATGGTCCTGTTGTGTAGATAGAATAATTCATGCCTTTGTTATTTTACATGAGGATTTGTTCGAAATATTCTAGGCGTTTGCAGACGATTAGGAACAGGATCTTGTGTTGGCGATTTAGATCTACAAGTAGCTAGATATACAATAAGAAGAGCAACAGTTCAAATCTTAACTGAACATTTGTTGAAGCAAACCAATGGCTTTTTGATAGATATCAGAACAGAATAATTTTTGTAAAAAAAAGAGATTGCATTTATTTTTAAACCCTTTCTTTTATTGGACCCTGTGGTCAATGGTTCATCGATTTTAGAAAGGAGGCAGACACGTTAGGGTAATTGAAGCAAGTCAAGAAAGACATTGTCAAGAGCACCGTATTTGGAAATAGAGTTCTTCCCAATAGCCTTGAAGAGTACCTTACATCTTTGGTCTGTGTCACTATCTCCCTTGGTTGCTGGAAAAATATATCATTGGATGGATTTCTCTTACCAGGCATTTGTTCAGGGAAGCAAAACGACAATCAGTTGAACCTGAACCATACATACGTGTCCCTGTACTTTTAGTTGCCCCCCTTGGTGATTTTTTGTTGCTACACTATATGCCATCTCCACAAACCTATGGCCAAAATCACACTCTAAAAAATAGTGTTCAACACAGGGCGGAATGACATTGTGCAGCGTTACATGTACCCCCACCTGGCACACCGACATACGTAAAAGTACACCAGAGAACATTCTGTTTTAAGACGTCTGCTTAATGTCCGCTACAACACATGGCTAAAAGACAAAGACTGCAATCTGCTCAAGGGGGGCGTCTTGTTACACCTAAGAGGACAGTCTATCACGCTCAGAGGAGACCTGTCTTTCACCCAGACAGGCATTCAACAACACTCATAAACACACGACATTATCTAGAGAGGGGAACACGGCACAACAACACGTGTGGGCTCGGGAAGGTATGACGACCCTAAACGATTTCCTCGTGTGGTACAACAACCTACATGTCGACCCGTTCATGGAAGCTGCAGGTTAAGTGTCTTCAAATAGTGCATCAGCATTCCCGGTTTGACACTACGTTACGTCTTCTAAGACCTGTCCGATTTTGTCTCACTGGTGGGGCATCGAGATGCGTGTTTGAAAGACAACATCGTTGGTGAGCCTTCGATCGTCTTATCTCCACCCATCACCATGAAGTCGGCGTGGTGGGAAGCTTTGTCAAAAGATTGTAGGTTTTGATGCGAACACCTGGCTTGCATCAGACATGCCAGCTGGTAACTA
Organism: Mopalia kennerleyi; assembly: GCA_034783855.1. Taxonomy (NCBI): domain Eukaryota; kingdom Metazoa; phylum Mollusca; class Polyplacophora; order Chitonida; family Mopaliidae; genus Mopalia; species Mopalia kennerleyi. The sequence goes on along the minus strand of JAVFBX010250678.1, from coordinate 1,677 downwards.
CTCCTTTTGGTTGCAGCCGTGGCGTAGTGGTTAGCGAGCGCGCTTTCTAACGCCTACTTCGATTTACCGTTCACAGGATCGAGTCAGCCTGTCGACCCTCAGGTATATGAGTGAGTCACAAAATGTGGCTCCGGCAATCGCGGGGGTGGTTTTTACGAGGTTTCCTCGCGGTTTTCCACCATACTAGGGCAAGGAACAGTGTAAAGTGGACAATCCGTCGTCATATAAGTGAAATACCCTGGAGTACGACGTTAAACCCTAATCAAACAAACGTGTTGGTTACCCACAGAGATCTAGGGAGTCTTCATAGTACGTCGATCCACCGCCCACATCACTTGAGAAGTCTGGAAGGTACTTCTCAAAAGCCATCTAAAATCACTTTTAGCTTCACCCATCAAACATTTCGGAAACAGTCGTTTCTTATAGAAAATGATCTGAATTTTTTTTAAACGCTCGTTTCCAGAACGGCAAATGCCCTAAAAGAGCCCAAAATTGATGTTTTGGGATGGCACATATGCGAAATCTTTGAAAACACCAGATTGTTCTTTTAGTGATTTCCTGAAGTTTTACTCCTCATCAGCATATTCTTGGATAGCATTTTCCAACTCATAACATCATACCTGAAGGAATGCCCCCCTCCTCCCCCCTAAACAGAAAAGTCCATCCCCCTAAAGTACACCTTCACGAGATTTTAGTTAAAAACAGGATTCGACTTGAGCAAACACACATATCTAGAACATGTTACTTTGGTATAAACACTCTGTTGGTTACATGAGACTATATACTAGTATATGTAAGTATGCGCAGGGGGCAGTGACATTTTATTCACATCAGATTCACGGAGAATAAAAGGTTATTTACTATCAAACTTCTTTTGTTCAGAGTTAGTATATCATTCGAATTTACGATACATAACATCTTATATTTACATGTAATGCTTGTAATGTGCCTAGATATCATCACTCCCAGCAACCCTCCCCAGCTTCTATGTACATCTCAGTGTCGTCCGAGTTTTCAAAGCACCGTCGTATGTCCCACTTCTTGCATGTTTTGCAGCTTACCACCTGAGGCAGGGCCTTCGGTGCTGGGCTCTTGGTCATCCACATTACCTGTATTTTGTTTCCTTCTGCTTTCGATACATGTCCATAAGGGTTTAGGAGCTTGAAATTGGGCATTCAGAGCAATCTTCCATATGTTATAGTGATAGTTTTCTCTGCGGATGAGGAGATTCGGGGCGTTTTGTGTGGGTGGTATGTTATGAGCTTCTGTCCCTTTTGACCTCATTCACACTGGTTGAATTTGTTTGATCACATATACAGCAGAGCTCCTTTTCACATTTTGTCATAAAATCGGTTGAAATGTCTAGACTCTTTCCAACATCAGTCATGGCTGACCTGCAAGCTGCCTCTTTGTTAATGGACTTGGAGAATGTATTTTTTTGCCTTTCCCACAGAAACTACTAGTGATGTCAGAAGTCTAGTGTGAGCGTCTTCAGAAGAGCATGTCGAAGTAGGACCAGCATCCTTGAGCATTGACCTTAGGCTTTAATCGGGGCCATTCTTTATCATGACAAACAGTAGAGATGTGCCCTTAGGCTGAGTTCACATAGGAGTATACTATGCGTGTATACGGTGCACGTTTTGCAGGGCACGCGGATACCTTAAATCGAACAAGGTA
>JAVFBX010250667.1:0-10053 GCA_034783855.1 Mopalia kennerleyi | reverse complement strand
TTTCCTGCACTCTGGTTGGTCAGCCAATTTTGAACTATCCAATGATAGATCAGTGAAGTCTGCTGTACACATGATTCCATGATTCAAGTGGTTCCTCTTTAATGGATGATAACTCGAGTTATGATCGGGTTAGGAACATCAGAATTTTTGTAATGCATTTGACAGAAAATGTTTTACTTATGCAGAAAACACGGTCTTGTCCTTTAAATGCAAGAAGAAGCTGATCTGTTTGTTATGTCCTTGTAGTGTATCCTGTGAGCGTCCAGTATTTTTCTGTCTTTCTTTGTTGCCAGAAATTTCAAAGATAGTAGCCTTCATCCCTTGGACCGGCACATCATCAATTGAGTGAAATAAGCTAAGGTACGACGTAAAGCCTCAATCAAACAAACAAAACATTGACAAGATAATGAATTTGGTAAGATGTTTGTTTGATTGGGGTTTAACGTCATACTCAAGGGTATTTCACTTATATGACGACGGATTATCCACTTCTTACTGTTCCTTGCCCTAGTATGGTGGAAAACTGGGAGGAAACCTCGTAAAACCACCCCCGCAATTGCCGGAGCCGCATCTTGTGACTCACTCTATACCTGAGGGTCGACAGACGGACTCGATCGTGTGAACAGTAAATCGGGGAAGGCGTTAGTAAGCGCGCTCGCTAACCACTACGCCACGGCCACGGGCCCAATTTGGTAAGATGGACACAGGACAGACAATATGACAGTCACAGGTGATTGCTGTGAGCCTGTATATTTTATGGTAGGTATGGATTTATTAAAAGGCATCTGAAATGATTAAAAAAAAGGGGTAAATGGTGAAAACAAAACGGGCAGAAAACTGCATTTTTATCAGGATTCTGTTATGCAAACCTATGTTAGCCTAGGTGGATCCCAACTGGGTATTTCAAAATGCTTATCAAGATCAGCTCAGGCTAAGAAAAATATTTGAAGAAAAAAAATGAAAAAAACTTACCGCCTTAGAACTACGTTTCTGAAAATTAGCAAATGTTTGATTTACTGAAGAACTTTTTCATGAAATTCTTCAAACATGGTGGTCATCAGGTGTCAATGTATCTAATAAACATACTGTAGGAATTTTTGTTAGGAGAGAGATTAGAGGAGATTTGTAAATTGTCTGGACTCTTTGAAACTATTCCAAATGTGATAATACCCTACAGCTTCTAGCAGTTGGGACACTCTAATTTAGGGAGAGTCCACAAAAATAACATATAAGACCCCCCGTGGTAAAGCCTATTTTTCTGTCCCAACGGCTAGAAGTTATAGGGTAATTACATCCGGGTATGTTCTTTCTATTTTTGTGCCTCAGAGAGTTTGTTTTTCCCCTCTAATAAGTATTCATTCTTCACCTAGCCATGTTTACTCAAACCTTCTTGTAGTCATGATTTTTTCTACAAGCAACGTATGAATACTTTCCCTTCGCACTGACCGAACAGTATATTGGCCCCGAGAGATGAACTGGCCGGTGAAATGAAGAAAGTTTTCCACCCATAATTAACTGTCATCCCATGTTACACAAATTTCTTGTCCCTTACCTGATGAGGGTAGGCGTCTCCTGATAGCACCAATTGTTTGTTAGAGTCATACATCATCCACAGCTGACTCTCATATTCAGATTCATATAACAAGTCACTGAGCAGAGACACGTCTGGAGTTATCTCCCCTGCTTTTGCCTGCAACCACAAGATTACTTATTTCATATTAAATAATTTATTGAAATTTAATTTAATTCTTTTTCATTGCTGTGCTCAAGGGCATTTCACTTATGTCTAATAACCAAAAAATGTGTAGCATTTTGCTAGGATGGAAAAGCAACATTACCTCATTATGAAATCATTGCTGTATTTTACTCATTTGACAAAAATGCTGGTAGCACAAATGCAATCTGATATGAAACTCACCACAACCCCACACCCAAAACACTTGGGGGAATCCCCCACTGACTTACCTGTGTGAATTTATAGGTAAGTTCTATAGAGTAGATCTGTCTTCCATCCGGTAGCAAATCCCTGGACCCATTCAAACACCGTACTTTGTTCTCTACAGGTCTGAAAGAATGCAAATCTTTCTTATTTATTTACTTATTTATAAAGTCATGGGTCAACTGACCACAACTGACCATTTACTGGATAAACAATAACAATAAACAATCATGATCTAACGATTCAGCGAGTGACCAGTGATTGATGGATTGACTGATTGGTGTTTTATGCCGCGCTTTAATAAGGGTGTCTCTCTTATATGACGGTGGTGTATTCCAACAATAATTGACACTAATACAACCAAGATGTGAAGCATTTCAATAATGTTGGAAAGTTAATTTTCCTCCAGTGCTAAGTAAAGGCAGCATAGCTACTCTTCAAACAAACCGCCCATAGCCAGAGGGCCATGGCATGTTGAAGTTCTATATCTAATCTGCTATTATCAATTTTATCTGGTGTAAGCGAATAATTGGCTTTGACTAACTGGGCGACATAAAGTATCTCCCATCCACTAGCCCTCATAAATTGTCCCTTCTCCTGATTTGTTTGATTGGGGATTAACGTCATACTCAAGGGTATTTCACTTATATGATGACAGATTATCCACTTCACTTTGCTGCTTGCCTAATTGCGGTCGAAAACTGAGAGAAAACCTTGTAAAAATCCCCCCCGCAATTGCCATAGCCACATTATATGACTCACTCATATACATCCTTTGTCTAGAAGAGCAACGCACAACACAACTGACACACAGCACTATCCTCATCTACAGCCTACCTGATTGGTTGAACTAATGATTTAAGTGTTACAGAAGGAGCGGCCTCTTCATTTTTCAGACCTGCTCGAATGTTAAACCGGGTCACACCATCAGCTGCTACCTGTGAGGAAACATATATTAAAAAGCGTTATGATTACGATTCTATATTCCAATAATAATTCATGCCAGCATGACCATAAAATATCAAGTTGGAAAGTCAATCTTCCTCCAATGCTAAGTAAAGACAGAATTATTATTCCCGTAATATTTGTCACCACTTTGTTGTTTGTTTGTTTGATTGGTGTTAAACGTCGTACTCAAGGGTATTTCACTTATATGACGACGGAGACAAAAATTAAACCTACAAACAGATCAGCTTCCTGTTCCCTTTAGTTCGGAGAACACCAGGGCAACAGAAAGCTACTCTTTTCTAGCCTCTTACAATCGACCGAGGAAGCCGAGGGAGTATTCTGCAGGACTGGCCATGGGGCCACTTCTAAATGTAAAAATACAAATTGCTTACGACTTCTTTATGTGGCATGATGTTCAGTTAGTTTGTTTGATAAGGGTTTAACAAATTACTCAAGGTTATTTCACCAATATGAGGCGTACAAGCCCAATACAAGGTTTTCTGGTTATGACAACAGAGTGACGTCTCTTTTCGAAATTACGTTTGATTTGGGTTTAACGTCGTTCTCAAGGGTATTTCACTTATATGATGACCGATTGTCCACTTCACACTGTTCCTTTCCCTATTATGGTGGAAAACCGAGAGGAAACCTCGTAAAAACCACCCCCACAATTGCCAGAGCCACATCTTGTAACTCACTCATATACCGGAGGGTCGACAGACGGACTCGATCAGGTGAACGGTACATCAAAGCAGCCATTAGAAAGCGCACTCGCTAACAATTACGCCATATCTGCGGGCTCGAAATAACTTCTTTGATTTACGACAAATCAACGATTTTTAACATAGGCAGGGACTATGGCAAATTAACAGATAAACCTAAATAAAACCATATGAATTTCATTTCCCATAGTTTAAAATATTATTTTTTGCAATGTTTCAATTTTAAAGCTATATTTTCAGGAAAACCAACAGCTAGCAATGTTAAAGTATACACGTGCCATAAAGTGACAACATCACAAAGGGATGTCACTCTGTTGTTATAAAGTCATAACTCAAAACCTCCGTATTGGGTAAAAGAACTCTTGAAGCTTCTGGCAACAAACAAAGACAAGACAATCACAAAGACATCAAAAACAGATTAGCTTCCTGTTCCCATTTAGCTATGAGAGCACCAAATCAACTGGAAGCTCCCTCCAACTACCTGCCAAATGACACTTGGAATCTGTTCCCATCTACAAAGCCTCATTGATTGTAAGATTCTTGTCTATTTCCATTTTGTTAATGTGGATAAGATAGATATGTATTTAAATTTATCTTGTCTATAACAACCAAGCAACATATTTAGATGGATTGATTGATTGATTGATTGATTGTTGTTTTACGCCGTGTTTTGAGGAACTTCAATTATGAAGGCCGTGTATTTCCAAAGAGTGAACAGCAACACAACTGTAATGTGAAGTGTTATATCCAAACGCTCACTTGGAAAATTAATGTTCCTCCACAGCTGACAGCATAGAGATACATTTAGTGTTAAAATACTGACCACATTGAGTTGTTTACAGTCGACCTGTGTACCGTGGAAAGTAATACTGTAGTTAACGGCCACATCTCCTAGATTAGCCCACCATTTAGCCATGCATAACTCCAGCGTCATACTGTCCTGTAACAAAGAAACAATAGAGATTTGTTGGTTTTAATGAGCTTTAATGTCGTACCCAAGAGTATTTCCCTGATATAACAACAGATCTTCCATTTTCCCTTCCCCACTTAAATATGGGGGCAACTGATAGGATGGAGTCATCTAAAAAAAATTTATTGTAAAAGTTGCTCAACATGGTTAAATGTATATTCAAGATCAAGATCTATTCCGAAACTTGTCTTGAATGCTTATCCAAAACATGTGACATGATTCTATGGTTTCAGTTGCTCAACATTACTGCGCTAGGATAATTGATTGATCGATTGATTGGTGTTTTACGCTGTGCTTAAGGGTATTTTACTTATACGACTGAGGTGTATTCCAGCAATATTTGACACTAGCACAACCAAGATATGGAGCTTTTCCATAATGTTGGAAAGTTAATTTTCCTCCAGTGCTAAGCAAAGACAGCATTGCTACTCTTCAAACAAACTGCCCTTAGCTAGAGGGCTTGTGCTAGTACGAATCGTTTTAGAAAATAAATATCTTTCAAATCATGTGACAGTTTTAAATATAGACTGCCTTAAACTTCCATATTTGACTATTAGTGCTAAATAATCATGGCATCAGTCTACCTTGGGTATTTCAAACTCTTCAATACATCAGCAGGCTTATTACTTAACATACATTTGTTTGTTGTTTGATTAGGGTTTAACCTCTTACTCAAGGATATTTCACTTATAAGATGACGGATTGTCACACTGCTCATTGTTTAATTATGGTGGAAAACCGATAGGAAACCTCGTAAAAAACACCCCCGCGATTGTCGGAGCCATACTGTGTACTCACTCATATACCTGATGGTCGAAGGGGATTCGATCTTGTGAAATGGAGTAGGATTAGGAAGTGCCCATGCTACCACTGAGACACAGCTGCTGGCAACTTAAAATATGACGACAGATTGTACACTTCACACTGTTCCTTGCCCTAGTATGGTGGAAAACCGAGAGGAAACCTCGTAAAAACCACTCTTGAGATTGCCGGAGCCACATCTAGTAACTCACTCATATACCTGAGGGTCGACAGATGGAACTTAAAATGCAAGTTTCAAAATGTCAATAAGAGGCATGGCAGGCAGTCGTGTGACGTCAACAGTCGTGATTCCTAGACTTCTCAGTAATATGACAATGAAAACATGTGTGCTACTACATTTCCAAGCAGTGCCTACACGAATACTGTGACATCAGAGGATTGATTATCAAGGACTCAGTTACCTCCCTCGCCAACTTTTCCAGACTCCTATAAATAAACAAAGCACAAACTTACAACAACAGGGAAGGCCTGTACTGTATCACCTAGGTCTGACAGAGAAACAAACTTCTCAAACTCATACTTCTTATACTGGTATTGAGGGGAGACCTGTAGAGCGTGGATCAGGAAACGGCAGTTCTTTTCTTCATCAGTCGACTCTAATCTGACAACTGTGGAGGAAGACAAACATTCAGGTTAATTCAAGTGATCTCATATCTCATTACTGCACACAATTTGACATGATTTATTTGTGTTTTAAGGATTTCAGCAGCAGCAAGCACAAGCGAGTGTAATTTAAATATAAATTTGGCTAATCAGACACACTTGAGATATCGAAGATTGCATACAATTACTGGCCAAATTTGTTAAAACTAGATCTCTGACTTATTTGGTACAGAGTTTTCAAAAAAAGCTTGAAAACATTTATTACTAAAAAAAAAAAGAGAAAGAATTGAGAACGGCTTTTTAAAAAAAATTTCTTACAGTTTTGAAACTTTTCTCTCAAAATTTTAACAAAGGCAAGCAAAAAACATGATTTAATGGGTTTTGTAGGGAACCACAGATTGTCTACGGTCTTGCTCACTTTTGGCTTTATAACGGCAACTTGGTATAAATGAAAACAAAACACTGATTTTCAAGGGGATTCCAGGAGGGTACAACCTTTGGATTTGGCACAAATAATTATTATAAAGACCTCACCAGCCACATTTGATCCCTCTGGGACTGTGATAAAATGACGACGTATCTGACCCGGTTTGAATCTCATGTCTTTATATTCCAGCTTCTGAGTCACCTTGTCAGATACACTGCATTGTAAACAAAAAGCAAATTTATTAAATCATTTGATTATAACAATGAGAAAAAATTATGCATATTAAAGCATCAAGTCAAAAGTGCGTCTGATTTGGGCTGCTAGGCCCTTTGGAGGCAATAGTGCATCAATAACTCCATACTGATCAGTAGTTGGTATAAAGTGAACAGTTTTGTGTTTGTGTGTTTGATTTGGGTTTAACATCATACTCAAAGGTATTTCACTTATATGCAATGGGCTGTCCACTTCACACTGTTCCTTGCCTAATAACAGTGGAAAACTGGGAGGAAACTTTGTAAAAACCACCTCTGCGATTACCAGAGGCACATTGTATGACCCCCTCATATACCTGGTGGTCGACACGATCCCATGAATGGTACATTGAAGTAGGATTAGTAGGTGGACACACTAACCACTTAGCCACGGCCGCTGGACCTCACTCAATAGTACTTCAATGTATATCACAAGACATCTATGTTAATAACCAACTAATCCAGAAAATGCAAAGAGTTTTGCTCTAATGGATAAACAAATGTTCCTCCAATGCTAAGTAAAGATGATATGAAGAAATTTTGAATATACTGCCAGAGGTCAGTCATTAAAGAAGAGAGAATGTGTTACCTGACAGGTACTATCACAGTTATTGGTACCCTGAATAGTGGACCTTTCTCGGGACACTTGATGTCATAGCCACACACCTGTAACATCACAAACAGTAGCAGCTTGTATCAAAAATACCATAAATCACGTAACATTTCGTCCATAAAATTATCCCTTTGAAAAGTTATTGAAAGGACTGAGAGACAGAGGACACATTGTCTCATTCTAAAGGAAATCACAAAATGCTCACAATGTTGGCCTTTATAACATCAATTGTGGTATTCATTGTTGCCTAAAAATTTTCTATTTAAACATGGACAAAAGAGTGAATTTCAAGGGTTTTGATGGTTGACTGATTGGTGTTTTACACCATGCTTTCATTTATATGGTTGTGCTTAAGGGCATTTCTCTTATATGACGGCGGTGTATTCCAACAATAATTGACACTAAATGTAACACAACCAAGATGTGAAGCATTTCAGTAATGTTGGAAAGTTCATTTTCCTCCAGTGCTTAGTAAAGACAGCATTGTTTCTCTTCAAACAAACTGCCCTTAGCCAGAGAGCGGTTTTTCAAGGAGATAAAATGATTTTTCAGGTAATTTCAAGGATGGCCCCAGCCCTGTCACAGCATATTGAAATATTATTTTTGATCTTAACTTTTATCAACCACAGTGATCCTCTATTTCTTGTTGTAATATTTTAATGGCAAAATTTAAGTACTCGTTATTGAACATGTAGATATTAACATAATTTATCATTTATTTATAGTTTATTGTATTACCGGGAACGGCGGGAAGATTGAATTTTTAATTTATTTTAATTATTTATGCAATGAACAAAAGACGGGCCTGAACATTTAATAATCTTTAAAGAAAAGTGAATATAAATAAGCATATAATAATAAAATATACCATTTTTTAAAATGTTACAAATTGTACCCTACCTCTGAATAGTGGGCACCTTCAGGTAGGCCCCGAGGGTCCACTTTTATAGAAAAAGATCTAGATGTACTCCAGAGTTCCAAATGACCAGGAACCTGGACCCAAGCCGCTTCACAGACTAAACTGAACTGGACAGTAAAGTCAATCTTATCAGAGGGGACTGAAAACATAAACAAAGACTATGTACGAGTATTTACCATAATTCATATCTGGAGAAGAACACCAAAAATACAATGTTGTCGTTTAAGTGTTCAGTATTTAAATAAATGTGGAGGTTTCCAATAATGTTGACTTTTAAGTCAACCTCATTTAGACTCATACTGTCTCAGCTTTAATGGATTACCCTAAATCACCCCCAAATTCGTCCATAACATTACTATTTTAGAAGCTATTTAAAAGACTTAGAAATTGTGTCTGAAAAGCAGAAGATTAATTTTTTTAGTTAGAATTAACGCATCCGCATTTCTCAGAAAACATAAATTTGTTTGATTACATGCTGTAATATTGTCACAACAAGAAAAGAAGTTAGTATTGGTCATAAACGAAATTTGGGGTGATTTAAGGTACGGACGCTATCCATACACACAAAACACTAGTTTCTGTAGCTGCTGATTAGATAGATTGATTGATTGATTGATTGGTGTTTTACACCGCACTTAAGGATTTTTTGCTTATATGACGGCCGTGTATTCCAGCAATAATTGATACTAGCACAACCAAGATGGGAAGAGTTTCAATAATGTTTGAAAGTTAATTTTCTTCCAGTGCTAAGTAAAGACAGTATTGCCACTCTTCATACAAACAGCCCTTAGCCAGAGGGAACTGCTAATTAGAGGCTATCTATTTAGGCCCACTTTATTTGTGTGTTGTCTTCCCAATACATGCCTACCCTAGAAGAAATTTATGTGTAAAAGTTTTTTAGTTTTTAGGAATATTTTCTAACCATTTTGTGTTACAGCATAGCACAGAATCTTAATTTCTCTGTGTATTCGGTTGCCTATTAGCGTATTTAACATCAATTATGTGTACAAAATACTCCAGAATACACCAGGTAGGCAGGTCTGCCATTGGGAACTCACCTGTTTTATCGTCTATGAATGTGGGCTCTATAGTGACCAGGACCTCAGCTGGTTTGAGGAGCTTGGAGGCCTCTCGTAGATAAATCCCTCGTCCGTTCTGACAGCTCACTGTGAAATCTATATTCATCTCCTGAGATTTACTATAATTCGCTAAATGGTCAAACGTTTTCTCAACCTGTAAATATATCAGACTGTTAATATCTTTATCTTTAAAATAAATATAATTTCAAGGACAAAGATTGGAGGAAATGTATTGTAAGACCCTTGGCTATAAAAATACAAACTAAACTTTTCCCGTTACTTGTACATGTATATTACTTGTACATGTAAAGTTGTTATAATGTTATATGTTATGCGTGGCCTTTTCAAAGAAAGGCTTGCTTGCTCTCTTAAGTGCAATACCTTTTACCAATCAATCAACCAGGATTCCTTGTTTGATTGAGGTTTAACATTGTACTAAAGGGCATTTTACTTGTATGACGACGGATTGTTCTCTTCGCTCACATTGTTCCTTTATTAATTATGATGGAAAACTGAGAGGAAAGCTGGTAAAAATCCCTGCTATTGACAGATCCACAACGCATGACTCACAAATATACTCGATCCCTTGAACGGTTCAGTGAAGTAGGATTAGTAGACACACACACTAACCACTATGCCACGGTCACTGGCCTTCAATTAACGGCAGTTTGATATATGTGACCCGGCATAGCAAAATGAGTCGGAGTGACCCTATTTTCGTAATTGATGTTTTAGTACAATCGAGAAGACAATGATCTCA
>JAVFBX010250645.1:0-10053 GCA_034783855.1 Mopalia kennerleyi | reverse complement strand
AGACACCACAAACAGATCGGCTTCCTGTTCCCCTTTAGCTCTGAGAGCACCAGGGCAACATGAAGCTCCCTCCAACCCTCTGCTACTTGATTATGAGACTGCCTGATATTTGACAAGGTTTTGTGTTTGTCAGAAGTTTATTCAAGTCTTTTTGAGATGCATCATGGCTTCAGTTTAATAAATTTAAATCTGTATGAAATGCATGCAATAAAATATAGGCTGTCAAATATTTCTAAATCAATAACTGCCATCTAGATATTTCAAAGAGCAGTGCTTCATGTGTCAGTAAGTTGGTCATGAATTGCTCTTAAATGTTTCTGCTACAAACTTCCAAAGTTCTAATTGTTGGATGCAGATTTGCACATTTAACAAGTTTTTAATATTTTCAAACAGAAATTTTAAAACATTTGATCAACGAATCGTAAACTCTGTGCTTTTGCAGGGCTAAGCTGTTAAACACTCCTGATATCCGCCAAAAATATACATTATTTAATAGTAAGTTTTTAATAATAAGTTACCTGTAAAAAAGAAAACTTATTTTACACAGTTATATTATTATTATATGTTAATGATACAGAGTTTTTTTGTTGTCATTTCAGTAAATTTTTTATCTGTATGATTTGAATTTGAACAGACAAAAATCTCTAAGCTAGCTTTCATCTTGATATTTCAAAGAGCAGTACTTTATGAATAACAAGTTGGACCGTTGGCCTAAAACATTTTTGCTACAAACTTTCAAAATTCAAACTTTGGAATATTAATTTGCAAATTTGACCAGTTTTGAATATTTTCAAGTAGATGTTACAGAACATTTTGCTAGGGAACCGTAATATTTATGCTTTTGCATGGCTATAATTTCCCCCCAAAAGATGTACATTATCTGAACAATACATTTTCTTTTAAAAAAGCAATTTATAAGTTCAAGTTGTTTATAATACATTTAGAAAAAAAATCAATAAATAAGTAAATAAAAGATTTACTAATCTACTGCTAGACGGAGCCCACAGACATGCAACAATTACATAAATACTTGACCTACCTCCTGATGACTTTGGGATTTTGACATCAACTGGTTTGTGGTAGCCATTTTGTCTTGGAACAGGGACTGCCTTTTCAGGCGCGGGGGTTACCTTTTCTGGAACAGGGGTAACTCTTGAAGTACCCTCGCCATCTTCCAAAATTGCAGCTAAAGACTTTTCTTCCAGAATAAAAAAAAAACAACAGAGAAAAAAGCAACATGCACTATAGATGTCTAGAAACAAAATTGTGTAAAAAATATTTAAAAATTAAAAAAAGAACAAAGCACAAATTTACAACATGCCTGCATTGCCAGATAATCTATTTATTTCTTCATCGCCAAAAGACTACAGTATATTAAGCATGAAAATCGAATAAACATAGATTACACAGTGAAAAATAAAATGTATTTACATGTTTGTTTGTTTGTTTGATTGGGGTTTAACGTCGTACTCAAGGGTATTTCACTTAAATGACGACGGATTGTCCAATGTTCCTGGTCTAATAGCGATGGAAAACCGGGAAGAAACCTCGTAAAAACCACCCCCGCGATTGCCGGAGCCACATCGTGTGACTTACTCATATACCTGAGGGTCGAAAGACGGACTCGATCCTGTGAACGGTAAATCGAAGTTGGCTTCTGTAAGCGCGCTCGCTTACAACTAAGCCACATTTTTTGAAGGTATATCCTATACGACAACACACAAGATGCTGCAATTTACATTATAAAAAAATCAATTTGTTAAATGCCAAATGAGTTAAAAGGACTCTTTGTTTAGCCATGAATTAGATTGTTGAATCTCCAAAACAAATACTGAATCTTTATGGAGAGACGAACAACGTAACACTAGATACAAGTTTGTTCTAGATAATCAAAATGTATATTTAACTACGATACCGTAGCACAAAATAGTTTAATTACAGATTACATAGATTCCTATGTTATCTCTACAATGAATACAGTGGCGTTGATCTAAAATCACAAATATCCCGGATGTACACTGGGCAAATCGAACTTGTGAGCGGTACATCGGGGGATTATCCGTTAGTCAGTCTGAGGCTATCAATTAAGCTACCATAATTGTTGAAAATGACATCAATGGTCACAGTAAATGCCCCTGCACTGATGAATAACAGACTTTAATTCAATTTCATTAGACTTTTTTAAAGAAAGTATTTACTTGTAGCTCTGGTGGGAAGATGAGGTCCTGGGAAGGGTCATACGGCTTCAGGCTGCCCACATCTTGAAGCTGGTCGGCTACTTTTATCTGTGGTGACGTAAGCTTAAGAAAGGATATAACATCAACTTATGCTCAACACTCCAGTCACATATTAACAAATAAATAGTATCTTTTCTCCTCCACAAACCTCTTAAATACATCGAATGTCTTCCTTTAAAATATTGTCAGGTGTTTTGCTTTTACAGTTTGGTTCAATTGATTCTCCAAATCGTGTTTTAGTGACACTAAAATCATAATTGAACAATGAAATAAATAGTAGCAGTTCTATGTACAAATCTTATTTATTGATATACAAATATTGTTCAAATTTATTGTACCTGATTTGGGACTCCGTTTATGCCGTTTGGTTTAGAGTTGCTTTTGCTTCTGCAGCATGAACCATCCTTTCCGCAACACTGATTGGTATTGAAAAGCAAACGACAACTATTTTATTAAATAAATAACGATTAACAGACACAAGCAGTTTTAAAAAGGGTACTGCTATCACCAGTGAATTTCCCTTTAGATAACGGTTAATCGGACCACACGAACCCACACTGGAAGCCACCACACTGCGACCACATAACACGAACACATAGTCCCGAACTATGCAATATAAAGAGGCCCTCTGGCTAAGGCTGTTTGTTTGTAGAGTAGCAATGCTGTCTTTACTAGGCACTGAATGGATGGAGTTGAAATTTCCAACAGTAAACACTTCACACTTTATGGTAATGCTAGTGTCAAGTGAAATACACCGCCGTGAACTACCCTTAAGCACGGCGTAAAACACCAATTAACCAATCAATATAAAGATGAATTCAGTACCTCGTTGCCCAGTACGTCACTATCCAAGATGGCGCCTACCTGTACTTAGCCCAATAACAGTAAATCAATATTGTATGTATTGGCTATGTTTTCAAAGCTATAGCGACCACACTGAATCCTTTGATTGTCGTTTCAAGAGCCAATCAAATTCGTGTTTAATGGTTATGAATTTAAATATATAAGGTAACGGTTTATTATTCAAAATGATGTTTTCTGGAGTTTATGTAGTTTACCTAAGTTAATTTACCTGTTGATTTTCCTGTGAAAATGTCCTGAATCCCTCGAGAATAGGTCTGTAACCTGTGCATCGGCAAAGATTACCTGACAACAAAAACATGCGACGCAATTGAAAAAGAACTGCAACACGATGCTGTAGCCTACAGGTGAGTCGTTAAAAATGTCTCACATAAATTGTTCTTTGGTTGTTTGGTGATTTTAAGTCGAACTCATTATGGTGGCGTGTCAGCTAAATGAGTAAAGGAAATTAGCCTTAACGACCAGGACTAAAACAAGGACAAAATACTATACAATAACAAGACCCTGACTACGGTACAATAAAGTAATGTGTGCTCCAGGGCACAGGTGGCTCTCTCAGCCATGCCCTTCGGTAAGGGTTCTTGTTTTACCATTTTTCATGAACGTCCCCAACACATCGTTTCATCAATTAACCTAGCCTCAATTGTGGACACCTGTGGAACGTCCAATATGCTAACTTTATATTTGAGAAACATGTCTGTGGCGTGTTTATATAACAACTTCTTAAACTGTTGTATAAGTTAAGACGGATGTTTGGTTTAAAAAAATCTGTGTGCATATCCTAAATCATCTTCCCGAAGCAAGGCGGAAAAGAAGATCGTCCTATTTAATCTCTCTCCTCCCCTACCTTGCCTTACTAGATTGAAATACCTTAGTTAATTAGAGTATACAACAGCTACTTTCGGATGACCGCTCTTTACCGCACCCAAAAAGATTGGAGCTTTAATTCTTAGAATAAGAAAGAGGCGGTCTAAACACAGGATGACAAGTAGGCATTACATATAATATATACGCACGATCTTTGTTCCAATAACGAGTCCTGACATCATCACAGACGCGCTAATTGACATTGGCGCCACTATGTCGGAACCATCTTCCCGAGGCAAGGCGGAAAAGAAGATCGTCGCATTAAGCCTCTCTTCCTTTCTTACCTTGTCTCCATAGGAGATAAAACATGAGTTAGCTATAGAGTTGACAACAGCTACTTTCGGATGGCCTCTCTTTACCCAATCAGGTGAGTTGTACCAAGAAGAAATCTTAATAAATGAAAAATTAATAATTCGTGAACAAACCTTCTAATGACTTGATAATTTCCTCCATACAGGGACTAGGCTCGTTTCTCAATAGTGTGTACATCGACATGACGAACCCGGGAGTACAAAATCCACATTGGCTCCCGTGAAATTTGGCCAAACGTTCCTACAAAATAACCGTTGGTATAGTGGACAGTACGTTATTATGTGATATGGTTTTAAAGTTGCTTAATTCTGACAAGTACTTTATAAACATATCAGTTATGATTGGGTGTTTGTTGAGTGCATTAAGGTGCACTATTTGCTCTATTATAATTATTCCAGGTAAAACATAACGTGGCGTCGAATGTTGGCTGAAGCACTGCGCATGACAAGTAACGCGAGAAAGTGCGTATAAAGTCAATCGTGCGAACTGAATTCCAACACATGCGGGAAACCGATATATGTATTTCTCCTGTTTTTCTGAATCAGGATGGCTATAACTATAACACTCAAACTGTAAGCTGTCGTGACAAAGCTGTGTACAACATTAAGAAACTGCATGAAACTCAAACCGTAAGTCGTTATACAAGAACGTTACACACACACTTTAAGTTCAATCTGCCAAAAAGTTATTTAAAAAAAAGTTCGAAAAACAGGATTCCATTACAGACTGACAAATGGACGGACAGTCCGATATACAAGAGGGGAAACATAAATTCTCCACCGGCTCATGAAGTAAGCATTTATGTGTCGGAAAATTACACAGCGCAAAGACGAAAATAACATATCAGAACACTGATTTTATTTAATCGATACTATACTCTGCCAGTGTAACGGCTTTTCGGAAATATCAGAACATTATTGTTACTTGTGAAACATCATCAAATTGTTTTCTCTGGAGTGGCCGAAAACACGTCACGTGCATGGTATAAAACAAAACATGATGTTGGCATTAAGCTTGGGCGTGAGGTGTTCGCTTTGCTCTTTATTATTCCATTTATTGAAAGAAAGCAGAGGCCGAACCCCTTACGGAAGACCATTCTCTAGTAAAGCAAACAGAGGGCCAACAAGGTCAATAATGGTCAGAATGTAAGTCCATCTCGCTATTGTTTCCAATGAAATTCAGTATTTGTACACTATTTAATAGTTATAACCCCTCACCTGCGTATGGACCATTCAATAGCAAAATACTCACCTGTACTGGATGTAATCCATTCTTGATACTGCCTATTCCCTCCACGGTGGTCACAGCCAATCCATGCATTGAACATACTGGTGCCAAACAGCCATTAACTGTGTAATGTCTTACAGAAGAGTAAAGAACGATATATTTTCAACTTGGTTCTAAACCTTTTAGGTTCTTTTGGGTTATTTTGTGATAAGGGTTTATACGACATAAGAATATAAGTTTTCTTTTTACCCACACCCTATAACATAATCAAACTAACCATATATTTTGGATAAACTCAACATAGACCTAGCCGTAAATGACGTCTTACCGTCCCCATTTTCTTTTGGCTATGTTTTATGTCAGGTATAGACCGCATTTTCAGTTCTGTGAGCTTTCCGATCTCGTAACAAAATCCACTTCAGCCAAAGACAGTGAGACACAAATTTTAAGAAAACTATATATCTATGAAAATAAATCTAGCAAAAGTATTCGTGAATTTGCAGTGATAGGCAAAGCTGTGGTTTATGGTTAAAACATCAACAATTCTCACAACGATAAGCATGATAAGTTTTAAATTCTAAAACTTTTAACGGTGCAAATAAAACAACAAGAACCCTAGATTGATATGGTCGCGAACGACACGTGATAGCAGATGTATATCACAAGTGTCAGTCTTAATTGGTCTCTTATGATAATTATCCTTTCATGTTTTGGATCTGAAAGTATAACAAACTAAATCCCAATAATCGCTTTGAACTACTGGACTCCTGGAAAAAGAGAAGCTCTATACACCTTCCCCAGCTTTCGAGCTTTTCTGCTCGCCTTTTCAACTAAATCCCATAATCGTGTCCAAAATCTCGCCATTCATCTCCAGTATAATAGGATATGCGAATAGCTGAGGCTGCTTTAAAATACTGATGCTTCTAATTTTTAGCCTAGAATCTTATTGGACCTCAAATCCAGGCCCCGTCAGCTCTGAAAATGAGGAAGCACGGAGAGGCAATCTCAGCTGTGTTGAGCAATGAAATTCAGTCAGTTTCATTATGGGATTGATTTTATTTTGAACTATAATTAGAATCTACCCCAATTTAACCAATAAGTTAGAAACCCGATCCTCAGAAACAAGTACTGGCCCGCCATCTGATTGAACCAATTCCCATATATATATCATATCCCTTAATCCCAGCCAAAATTCATTAATTAGTTGAGTACATAAATAGACTTTGCCACGTATAAACTTCATAACTTAAATTTGCGAGCCAGTTCATGCAACCTAATATAAACTTATCGGAGCTGGGGGATAATGGAATGGACAAAGAGACGAATATCTGCTGAACGGATTTAAAACATAGAACATTTTTCTGAATATGCTGCCATTGGTATATATGTTATATTTCAGAATAGTAATAACATTACAACAAATTCATCAATTGAAATTAAATTGATCATGAGCGCCTGCATAACTCTGCAGTAACAAAGAATATATTAATTTAAAAAAAATAAAACCCATTAAAGCAATAATAATATTGACGATTATAACTTTTTTAATTTGAAATATCACGTGTCAGACATTACACAAATATGTGCCTTCTTTATACAAGGTGTGCGAGAAAATACTTACAGCTGTCTATTCTGACAAATGTATGCTTTTTACTTCTGTAAGCAAAATCAAAAAATACAAACTTAGACTAAAATGCCAACTAAAATGCTGCATATAGACGTTACTTGTGAACGGTTTTTCTGTACTTATTCTGTTTTTTGTTATATTTCTGACTAATAAGCTGTTTGTCGATTAAGTAACTCATCCTGGAGGGATGAATATAAATAATCCGCAAAGAAAATGTCTTGTTTTTCCTCTGAACTTGAAGAGTGCGTGGTTTTAAGTGCACCCTCCTTCTCAGAACACTTATAGTATAGTTGTGGTTGCGTTTCACATTAAAAAGGATACGTGATTTTTGAAGTGTGCTTATCAAATCTGGACACCATGACTGTACATGCTCCACATCCGCCTTCCCCACATCCAAGCTTACTACCAGTTAGACGAACTGAACAAAAGTTAAGGATGTTCTCTCGAAAGGTCGAACAGTATGTTTCACATTATAGCAAACTAATCATGAATAATCCTGAAACCTGTCAGTCATATAAGCTGAAATCGCTTTGACTATAAGAATATTGTACAACCGGCTAATATAAAATCGACCTATAATATAAAATCGACGTGTAATATAAAAAAATGACGTAATATAAAATCAACGGGTAATATAAAAAGTTTGACGTATAATATAAAAAGACCCTAAACGCCAAATATAAAATCAGTAGGCCTACGCCTAATATAAAATTATTTCTCACCACCAAATATAAAATACTCACCGCCAAATATAAAATACTCACCGCCTAATATAAAATACTCACCGCCTAATATAAAATACTCACCGCCTAATATAAAATCTTAACTCAAAATATTAAATCAGTTTAAACGAGAAAAAAAAACAAGGATTATAAGCTACCGAATTTTTTTAAAATGGTGACGGGAACCAGACTATACATGACGAGTTATCCATGTATTTATTGTTTACGCCTGTCTGGAGGCTATTTAGCATAAAACGATCAAACGGAGTAGGCCCAAGATCCATTCTACAGATAAAAAGTCCAAAATAAAAGTTTCTGAAGCATGCATGACCGAATCAAACCTTGTAATTAACTTTGTTTTACGTGTCAGGATTTGTTTTACTAATTTGTTACTTGTGTATTTATCTTTTTGTAAGTATAGCAAGCAACATCTACTTTCTTGGCAATAAAAATATAATATGTATAGCCACTAAACTTCGTTTGGCAGTTTTCTTTTTGGGTCAAATTAGAACCCAAGATAAATTGAGAGAAACAAGTGATATACGATAGGCTAGCCTACATATTTTAAAATTGTCTGAACGTCGATCAAGGTCAATGGAAAGAAGTAAATGTTATTTATTATTTTAAAAAATCAGACCGATTATATTCTGTGAAAGAGACAAACTGTTATTTTTGCTGTTTTTTGTCCCGTTGTAATCAATCATTCATTCAAAGGCTTGCATGTAGGAAGTGTATATACAGAGCTCTAAATTAATTATTTTATTAGTACCGATAGTCTTTTGTACAACTAAATTTTTTTTGCCTGCCTCATAATGTATAGCCGCTCGCTCTTTTTTAACTGTAATTCTCCATTTTTTAACTGTAATAACCCATGTACCACAAGCTATGTGCCACACAAGCCAATGGTTGTTCTTTTCTGTATCATCTTGCTAGAAAACCGTATATCATATATATATATATGCTGAATAGCTGTAGATCATAAATGCTTGAGAACGATGTCCGAATAGACATTGAAACGTTGCACCTATAAAAAAAACAGAAGTTTTAATCCATAAAGCCTTGTGTTATGTTTAGTACATCAATTTCTAACTGCCTCTTAAAGAAACTGTTTACAACATTTTGAGATAACATTTAATTCTCTGAAAAGTTTCACCAATTATTTAGTTTTCACATTGGGAATTGAAATTCTCTTAGATTTTTAGAAAATTGGTAAATGTTTTTAATTTTCGGATTAAAAAATACGAAAATACGAAATGTTGAAATCAACATGAAATGGAAGAAAATATTTTTTACGCAGAATTTTTTTTTACAAGGAGAAATAACTTTACGCCGATAAATTGATTGTATATAGGAGAAAGGCCGAGTAACTGTTCATTCTAAAAAGAAACATTTTTAAGAATGTACAGGTGCGAGGTCTTTCTCCGACTTAAACGAAAGTCGCAGGCAAATCGCTTACAGTCAAGGAACCGATTAATTGTTTTTATAAGGCACGAATTACACCGATAGTGCTTAAGCGTTTTTTTCCGTTGAAACTGATTTTATATTAGACGGTGAGTATTTTATATTTGGCGGTGCGAAATAATTTTAGATTAGGCGTACTGATTTTATATTTGGCGTTCAGGGCCTTTTTATTTTATACGTCAAACGTTTTAGATTACCAGTTGATTTTATATTAGACGTCATTTTTTTATATTACACGTCGAATTTATATTATACGTCGATTTTATATTAGCAGGTTGTACAGTATACCATGCCAGTACATAGTATAGGGCCTAGGACTAAGGGCATATCCCATCGTTCTACGTAAAGAAAGCCTCCGGCGAATTTCCGTTAATTTTCTCGAAAAATATTCCTTTTTACACAATCAAATTCCCAAGTATCATAATGCAGTACGATCTTTACGCCTTTTCGGGCACATATATATTCTAAACGTTTTCAGGAGAAAAGGTCATTTTGGATTACGATTTAGAGTAGATCCATCAGGTACCGTCATTTTATAGCACATTTTATCATGTTTTCGACGAAAACGGATCAGTGCTATAGCCATAAAGGAATTCCCGGTTGGACTCCTAAAGAGGGATGACGTGTTAATTCTAGCAGGCCGCTGCGTGACCAGCTGTGCAGAGGAATTGGCACTGTGAGGGTCACATCGACATTCTGGCCACTGACCAAACAACTGGTTCTGTAAACAGCTAATTCC
>JAVFBX010250634.1:0-10054 GCA_034783855.1 Mopalia kennerleyi | reverse complement strand
ATTGGAATTTGTGTATATTTGTTTCACTAAATACAGGCTAATAATGTGAATTTTTGTATTAACAAATAAAAAAAAACAGACAAATTTTGACCTCGAAGGGGCCGACCTACCTTAAGGAACAAAATGTCTGTTTGTAAATAGACAGATTACATTCTTTCCATACATAGTACTGATAGAAAAACAATTGTGTAGTTTATTGTCCATACCTTGTAATATTGATGGATGTAAGTCCTTCTTCTGCAACACTACTGGAACTTTCCTCTGCCTCAGGGGGTGGAAGGGAGGACTCGTCTGACAACTGTCTTTCTAAATCCCCGCCTCTGTCCTCCAGAGAAAACTCAGGAGCTTGCTTCCGAGTCGGAGATATTGGAGGACTTAGTTGGTCCGTTTCAGAACTCTCCGCCTTTAGCCTCCCTCGTCGTCCAATGGAATGTCTAGAATAATGAGCTTCACCGTGGTACATCTCGTCAGCAAGTTCTATACTCCGCTTCTGTATCTCTAAGTAGAGTGAGGTGGATGCCTCCTGTGACAAACCTTTCCTCACCTCCCACTCATGCAACTTACGAGCAAACTCTGCTGTCACCTTATACTCGCTCAATGGTCCTAATATTGGATGCTTTAGTTTAGTTTCAATGTCTGCCTGACTTAATCTACCTTTCATTTTTTCTATCTTCGCCTCTTTTTCTAAAGCTTTTAATCTTTCTTTTTCCAGTCGTATTTTTTCTCTTTCTAATTTCTGAACTTCTTTCTCAACTCTGTGGATTTCTCTCTCTCGTTGTCGATAAAATTTCTCCTTTTCTTTTTCACTTTTAGATTTTTTAACTTTTCTTTCTTCTTTTTTCTTGATAGAAGCAGTGCCTTTCCTCTCCATGGCCGGACTAGTATCTCGCCTGTATTTGATTTTTTCCCATTCCTGTAATTTTCTACTAAAGCTTTCAGTAAGATTCCTCTGTATGTCATCCACATTAACAGATTGCCATGGTGATTCCGTCGGGGTCATGGCCCCTTCAGGGGTTCCCTCTTTGGATCTAGCTTCTTTACTTTTAGCTGGTGATATCGAGCCTACAAATTTAGTGATCAGATTTTGATTATCCTCAAACTGAATACCTTTGCTTCTAGACAAATATTAAACTTAATCAATATGGAGAGGAGACCAGTCAAACATGCGGCAAGGTAACAATATTGAAATGTTTAATGTACAAATATCTTAGACTTTTGGATTGCTGTCTATAGTTTGCATTGGAGGAACAATATTTTTTAAAATAAATTATTGTCATATAAGTGATTACTCATGGGTGTGCTTAAAAACCAACAATCAATCAAACAATTCCATTGTAATTAGCATGTTAAAAGGTACAGTAATTATGAACAACAACAAAATACCTACCCCTAGACACGATGGATTTTCTATTTTTCTTATCTTCCCAATCTTGCATCTTTTTTACATATTCTTCCGTCATAGCACCTATATAATTTGTGTTGCACAAAAAAAAGTACAAGAAGTACGAATGAAACATTTTAATCTGAATTAAATCTCACATATGCTGTTTTATACTGTAAACACTTCATACTCTCTATATTCATTTTTTTATGAAACTTTTTCAACAATACTGACAGGAGGTGTTGAAGCAATCATTTGAATGTCAGCAAGGCAATTTCTAACACAGTATTCTCTGCTTTTTAATAAATTACAGTTTGCCAAGTCACTTCCTTGTCAGTGTTAAAAGCATATCTGAAAATCATTGCCTTACCCATAAGTTGTGTGATATCAATATTAAGTCCCCCATGTTGAGGAGAGAGTAGTGCCCCTTGACTAGGAGGTGAGCTGCCTGATCCAGCACTCTTCAAGCGTGGTGATTTTTTTGTTGCTGCATCAATTGAACGTCGTTCCCTGCTATTCCTACTCTTGGTGCTACTTTTTGGAGATGGTCTATCTTCAGACACGTCTCCTAAGTCCGCCAAAAAGTCAGAATAGTCAATGCCTTCTGAAATCTCAGAATCAGATTTATCCCCCTTTTTTGTCCTTTTCTTGAGGCTATCTTTACGAGTATGAATAATATCTTTTACTCTGCCCCAGGCAGATTTATGCAATTTCTTCTCCTTTGACGATCGACTGCTTTCAGTTTCAGGTGATGGTGATTTTCCATCACTTTTTGTACTGGCTGACCTATGTAAACGGCCATTGTGAGATTCTGTCTGACTATTTTTCTGCAGCTCATCTAGTCCTTCAAGACTAGACGAGCGTCTAACGTATGGATATCGTGTATCTACTTGTAAGTATTGAGCTTTTTCTTTGCCCTCTTTAGCACTATGAGTTCTTGAAGTCTTGCCATCAGCCGATGATCCTTCGTCACTAAGACCTGAAGCATAACTTCCCTGTCTTTGTGGTGTACACTCCTCCCAGCCTGGTGTTCCCTCCCATGACTCCACCCCTGTCTCACTGGGGTGGTCATGGGGAGAAGATCCTGAACTAGAGTGAACCATTTTCCTGGAAGGACTTGATGGTTCTCCAGATGATGAAGACATCCTCAAAGTATCCGCCCCTTCTAGTCCACTTCCTACCCCACTGTCAACTGATCTACTCTCAGAGAGACCCACATGGGGTGTGGCCAGAAAGTGTTTCTCCGCTCCCTCCTGACTTGTAGTCATCTCTGGTACTGTCACAATAATTGATTGATCGGGTTCTAACCCACCAACAGCACCTGCCTCCTCAGTGGGTTTATGTCCAGTAAAAACTTTTTTTACCTTAGCCCATTTGGACATTTTTTTATGTTTTAAGCTAGATTTGCTCAATTCAACCAATGGCTCCATTTGTTTGCTACCATTGGCAGTCGAAAGCTGATCATCACTCATTACACCATCAGGGACATCGATGGAGCCCGTGGAATAACTCTTGTGTAACCTTTTCAGTGGTTCTTGATCCACGCTGCTCCTTTTCTCTGCAATAATATCCTCTTCAATCTCTAGATAATAAGTATCCTCAGCACTAGCCAACCGAGGCCGAGATGGTTCAATTTCAAATTCCTCTGAAATACGCCTTGGTTTAGATCTGGATGTTGTTGGTAAGGTGAGGTAACCAGCTGGTGCAGGGGGCGGACCCTCAGGGGGTATTTCCTGCCCACCCATTAAGGTCCTCACCTGTAAGAGACTCTTTGTATTCTCAAGGTATTCACATCGTTTCTTCAGACGGCTGTTTTCATCTCTGAGCTGAGTCAACTGTTCCATAAGCCTTACAAGATTGTCAAGGTGGTCCAAGCCTACGCTTTGCCGAAAGATGCCGGGGCTCGGAGCTCTTGGTTTCTTGGGCCTAGATGGTAAGAGTAACATTTGTTCCTGGAAAGATTTTGCCTGTTCTTCAAACTTTTCCAGGATGTGGGTACTATCTCTCTTCCTGTCATGTTCAGTTCCTTGTGGCTGAGTCAACCTGTCCCCAATTCTTTCCTCGACATCCACAGAAGTTCGAGTTTCAGATCGCATCTTCACTGTGGCTGCCATGTCTGTAGTTTGTGTGGAAGAGATAGTACCCACTTGTCCGGGTGCAGGGGAGGGGCCCAGGGCCTCCGTGTCCTGGGCACTAGAATGGCTATCAACTTGTGTCAGTGTTGCGTCAGTAGTTGTGGTGCTTGACATTGTGTTGAGCTGAGAGATGGTGGTGACTTGTTGTTGTGAATAGTGGGCCAGGGTGGTTTGTACCTGTTCCACTGACTCTCCCACCTGGATCTCCTGACTCTCCAGTTCCATGTACCGACTGTCTCTCCCATAGTGAATCTCTTCTACGGGCACAGTGATTTCTCTAACAAACTCATCTTTTTCGGCCATACTATGTGGTAGCTAGGTAGCTACCATTTTCTGAGGCCGAAACACCTCTATGCCACCTCTTTCCTGAAATAGATAAAATTATTTCTATGTAAAAAAATAAATGTCAGCATTTATATTATTATTATGACAGTTTGTTTTGACCACACTATCTCAAAGATTAAATTTCTCCACTGATCCACATATTGGAACCAATGTACAGCTCAATAATATATTCATATATTTATTTGCTCATTTAAAATCCATATTCTACAATTTCTCATTAAAAATTCAAGTTTGAAAATTCTAGTTCTCCACCAAAGACGTGGACACATTTACTTAACTGTATCCTTTATATTATCTGTTTAGATGTTGATCTGAGGTATATACAAATAGCATACATTTGCATGTTATTGCTAATTAGTCCAAAATTATTAAAATTGCAAAAATTATTTATGTCACCATTGGGTGGATTTTTAAATTTATTTTTTATTTTTAAGATCTGTACAGGGGTGTCTGCTTACTAAACTAACTAAGATGTAGTGTTCACGGGTTCTAGACTGTCTGTTGACCACCAGCTAAACAAGTTAGTCACATGATTTGCCTCTGGTAATCACGGGTATAATTTTTACGAGGTTTCCTCTCGGTTTTCAATCAAATTCATGCAAGGAAAAGTGGACAATCTGTTATCATATAAATGACATACCCTTGACATATGACATTAAACCCCAATCAAACAAACAAAACTGTACCGACATCAGATAGATATTAGGTATCCTACATGTTGCAAACAAATTCTGAAGGTTTGTGTATTATAGAAAACTACATGATATTTATTTCTTAAGTCTCAGAGAGGTGTGGTCCACTACTGCTATAGTAGGGGGACTTTTACTCAGTGTCCCTCCGTCTTTCTGTCACAGATGCTTGTGAACATGCCAGTTAATTTTTATAAACATATTTAACTTATGCGACTCATAAGTGAGTCGCACTTGTGAGTGCGACTCATAAACAAAACAAATATATATATATTACACACTTCTACAGAATTGATGAGTCAAATGACTCCCAGAGTGTTAGTTGCGAGTAAAACTCCACAAATGTGTGGTAAGACAAGCTCATTCAAACTGCCTGATGTGTGGTGTTTTCCTGACTAAACTCCACATTAAACAAGCATACCGCATTCTAAATAATCCTACTAAAAACTCTCATAGTGATATATGATCTGAGTTGGGCTGATGCCTCAAGAATCTCCCAACTCAGTGTTGTCAGATCAGAGAATTGATTAACTTCATAAAGCTGATAAACACTCGGTGTAAAAAACATTTTTATCGCTTTTAATCCACTCACTCATTTTATACAAATATTAAAACACACTAATGGCCTTTCTTCTCCGGCATGGGTATCTGGTTTAAGTAGACCTATTATTTTACATGGGTTTTACTTAACTGTACTGAAGCTATGAGAGAAAAATGTTTTTTTTTAGTTAGGCAAGTCAAACACAAGCAGAAATCAGATATTTACCACGTAGAAATGTATAAAATGTAAAGCCTACTCGTTTAAGTTACGTTTAAGTTATGCTAAGTTACAATCTTACATGTTTAAGTTATGCTTAGTTTTAATCTTACTGGTTTAGACTAAACTAAGTTACAACCTTACACGTTTAAGTTACGCTAGGTAATAACCTTACTGGTTTAAGTTACGCTTAGTTACGCTAAGTTATAACCTTACTGGTTTAAGTTACGCTACGTTATAACCTTACTAGTTTAAGTTATGCTAGGTTATTACCTTAATGGTTTAAGTTATGCTAAGCTAGAACCTTGCTGGTTTAAGTTACGCTAGGTTATAACCGTACTCGTTCAAGTTACGCTAGGTAATAACCTTACTGGTTTAAGTTACGCTAGGTTATAACGTTACTAGTTTAGGTTATGCTAGGTTAAAACCTTACTGGTTTAGGTTATGCTAAGCTATAACCTTGCTTGTTTAAGTTATGCTAAGCTATAACCTTGCTGGTTTAAGTTATGCTAGGTTATAACCATACTGGTTTAAATTACACTAGGTTATAACCTTACTAGTTTAAGTTACGCTAGGTTATAACCTCACTAGTTTTAGTTATGCTAGGTAATAACCGTACTGGTTTAAATTACGCTAGGTTAAAACCTTACTGGTTTAAGTTATGCTAAGCTATAACCTTGCTGGTTTAAGTTACATGTACGCTAGGTCAAAACCTTTACTGGTTTAAGTAACGCTACATTACAACCTTACTGGTTTAAGTTATGCTTGGTAATAACCTTACTGGTTTAAGATACGCTAGGTTATAACCTTACTGGTTTAAGCTATGCTAAGTTATAACCTTACTGGCTTAAGTTACACTAGGTAATAACCTTACTGGTTTATGTTACGTATAGTGATAACCTTACTGGGTTAAATTAAATTAAATAATAACCTAACTGGTTTAAGTTATGCTAAGATATAAAATTGCTGGTAAAAGTTCAATTAAGTTTTGACCTTACTGGATTAAGTTAAATTAAGTAATCACCTTACTGGTTCAAGTTATGCTAAGTTATAACATTACTGGATTAAGTTAAATAAAGTAATCACCTTACTGGTTCAAGTTATGCTAAGTTATAACATTACTGGATTAAGTTAAATTAAGTAATAACCTTACTTGTTTAAGTTGAATTAAATAATAACCGTAGTGGCTTAAATTACGTTAAGTTATACCCTTATTGGTTTAAGTTACACTAAGTTAAAACTTTACTGGTTTAAGTAATTAGGCCTTGAGGCTAGGGGAATGCTGTTCAAGTTACCTATGTATATGTATAATCATAAAAAAATATTAAAGTAGAAAATGTAAGAAAGCTTATCAAAGCCAAGATAGCGTTCATCACGTTTTGGTTTCTTTGGCAAAATGATAAAATAACCTTGACATAAACATCAAAGGGTGTTTATTCATCTGCTTCTGCCTAGAAGTAGAATGATATTTCACTAATATGACAACACATTGCTCAGCCCAACTAATTATATTGGAAAGAAGAAAACCTGAGAGAAGTCATGAGGTCCACTAGCAGACTTTGTCCCGTAGAATACATGGAAGGATACCAGTATTCATAACAGAATAATAACCCCTGAGTGTCGGACAGGTTCGCAAACACTACTTTTTTATTTCTGTTCTAAGACTCTATAACAACTCTAATATGATAAAATGTATATTCAGCTATTCAAAGATTTTGATGTATGTTATTACACTTTGCTAGATGTAGGACAACTTATGATTGCTTAATTACATAATACAAAGAAAATAAATATTAATTCCATTTTATTCATAATATCCCAAGATACACCCAATAACTGACGAAGGCTTATCCCTCGAGAGATAATCAACCCTGGTGATTCTGTCAAAAAGATCCTAAATACCTAATAACATACAGATTCCTGGACATAAAAATCTAAAATTTTGAAATCAATAAGTGCAGGTTTTTTAGCTAATGTTAACACAATAAATAAGCTTCCATACCACTAGACAAGAATTCTAGTGACTCCCACATCATGGTGAGGTGTGTGGTCTAGAAGAATAAGAGAAAGATAAAGGCCACAGGGAAATGACAGTCTAAGTATAAGCTGCACATGTAGCGTATTGGCTCTGATACACTGCACGACGTAGGTCCCTCATTTGTTGTTACCGTCATAAGCACAGCAGGGAACTAAGCTAGCATTTTCCCAGTCTGTTTCTTTCATTTCATCTCCCGGTAATGCAGTACCAGTTCGCACAGATGTAACTGTTGCGCATCACATAAATAAACTTTTATCACATTATCATTGTCAGTTGAAAACAGACTTCACTGGTTACACGTAACTTAGACCAGCATTCCTATACTCTCTATTAGCAGCTTGCCAAGAAATAATGACTTATAATGAATGTATTCTTTAATAATGTTAGCTATCCTATCTTCTTATTTATTAACTTAGCCCTTGTGAACTTTTTAAGAGTACATATATATATTGGTACAGGAGTCCTTATTAAATTACACATAAATATACTTCTTTATACTACAGATCTCTTTCCTCTCACACATGGTTTATGTAAATGAGGGTCACCCTTAACTGGTGCATAAAGTTACAAATGTAGAAGACACACAAAATGAAATATTGTCATGTTTGTTTGGCTAGGGTTTAATGCCGTACTTAATGTCTTATTGAAACCCTTGGGCTAAATATTGACAAACTTTTTCAATCCATTTTTATTCAAAGTTAAATATTCAAAATTTATCATAGAGAAAAAAAATTGTTTCGAAATGCCAATTACAAATAGTTGAATTTGAGTACTCAATTAAGTTTTATCAGGGAGTAAATTGTAGAACTATTGGCAAGGCAGACTAGGTTCCCCACTGTGGGATTTTTTGGCATGTGATGAGGTGTACATGTAGTTCCAGTCGTGAACCTAGTAACATATGTATTAGAGCAAATCTCAAACAACGCAATGGAACAAACTCATTGTTCAGTTTAAAAGGCCATTCTTCTAAATAAATTAATTTATTTGGTGTTAATAGTAATTTTATTCTTATTATGTTATTATTGGGCCTTCTTGAAATTTACATATTTGGAATCCTTACTAATACCTATATCCTTTCTACAGGTTTAAGAAAATTCTTTACCTCCAAATCCAACCCAAGGGTCAGTCTATGACAGGGGCTTAGCCAGAAATCTAAAGTAGGGTGTCCAAAATGGCCATTTTTCAAAATACTGTGTCTCCAATTTTGACAGTTTTCCTATCTCTTGCATGTTAAAGTTTCCTAAAACAGGGTGTCCAAATGAGGCAATTGTTCACTTCAGGGTGTCCATTTGGACAGGTGTCTGCCTATTAAAGCCCTTGGTCTAGGGTCTATTCTATTGTCACAGGTGTTCATGAAAAGTGGAACACTTCTTTCTTGCACATACATGGAAGTGAAAATGCTTGGATTTGAGAATTTGAGTGACAATAAAAGTTAAGGCTACTTTAGAACATATTCAGGCATCAATATCACAAAAAAGCATTAACATTATTGGATCTTTATCCTGTCTGAAAACAGTTCAAAGAAAAAAGTCTGGAGTCAATTTCAAAATTTAATTCTTAGACAAAATATTGACAAATCAATTATGACCATAATAATGGGACTATAATCAAGTGGAGATAACTGACCTGAAAGTTTGGATGGCCTCACATCTACTGGAGTGGTCTTTCCTTAGATTGGTAAGTCAAAATTTTCAGCTTCCACAATAATAAAAGTTCTGGAAAAAAAAAATCAACAATGGTTATCATAATAAATTTCATTAATTAAAAACAATACTACATGTAAATTTGTTGTTTGATTGAGGTTTGGCACCACACTGAGTGCCAGAGAAATTTTATGAGGGCAACCATGTGTGACTGACAGCAATAAAGCTGCAGTCCCACTGTACAATTTGTAGTTACGACTTCAGCATTGTGATTGGTTAGGAGTAATGTAATTAGCCATTCTGACTTCCGCATTGTGATTGGTTGAGAGTAATGTAAGAAACCGGCAACCAATCACAAGAACGAGAATAAAGGAAATCCACTGAAATCGTTACTACAAATCGTGTGATACAACTTAAGCAAGCAAAAGATTTGGTTCAATAAAATAAATTTACAATGTTAAATGTCACAGTAGATATACTTTTTATTTGCCCATTAAAAAGGCACTAGGATAGAAGTAAAGTTACTCTAACCATATACAGCATATTAACATTATTATTTCCTCTCAAGACTACATTCCCACCAACAAATTGTTTACAAGTATTTAAATTAAATATAAATTTCTTTTATGAATAAAAGTATCAAATCAAATACTTGAATTTTCAGAATATAAAGCGAAGCACACTACTGTACAAATAAAAGAATAGTGACATTTATACAATATATTTCTAAAAGTCATACATACAAGTATGAATGCCAATTTTAGTTTGAAAGGAAGAATCCATGGAAAGAAACTAAAAATCTTCTTTAAAATCCATTTCAGTCTTTTCATCAACTATACTACTATCAACCTTTACTACAACAGTGTGTTTTTAAACAATAGTGATACTACATGTAGCTTCCTATAGGAAGGAATTCAATCATTTTACAGTGAGAGTTTATCCAACAATGGTGTGAAAAATATTTTGACACTGTATTCACTTATATGCTGGCGGATTGTCCACAGTCCAGTGTGCCTTAAATTACTTTAATACGGTGGAAAAACGATAGGATAATTCAACCCCCGCC
>JAVFBX010250623.1:0-10054 GCA_034783855.1 Mopalia kennerleyi | reverse complement strand
ATTGACCTGCTGAAAACACATAGCCATAGTCAAACCAGGGATTTCTATGACATCATGAAATCATTTTACCTTTTTCCGAAAATAACAAATCCTACTCGTTTAAACTCAACCTCAGCAACTGAACTTAGTCTGAGTTCAATAAACTAAACTCAACTAAACTCTAATTGACCACATTTTCACAAACTCCCATGAAGACGAAAGTCTCTCTGGTATTCTCTTGAATGACATTTCCGACAATTTTCCCGTCTTTCACATAACAAACTCATCTTTCTGCTTTCCGTCTAACATATATAAAAGTAAAATCCATTTAATTAGTACAGCAAATAAACAACATTTTGTGGACCGGATACAAAATACTGATTGGAATAACATTATCGGAAACCCGGATGTGAAATTAGCCACTGACTTGTTTATCGAAAAGTTTTCGTTGATCTACCTCGAGTCTTTTCCATTCGTATATACGCCAATGTTGCCAACAAACTAACCTTAAACATCAGCAAAACCAAATATATGATAATAAAACCATCTCGAAATTCTCGTAATAGTATTAATGATTTATACATAAGCGGAAAGCGAATTGAACAAGTGACCAGTTACAAATTTTTAGGAATATTTGTAAATGATACATTAAATTGGATAATCCACATTAACTACATACGATCAAAACTTTCGAGGAATGTCGGCATAATTAATAATATAAAACACTGTCTGAATAAGCAGACTCGATTAATATTATACTCTTCCCTTTTTTTCACATACTTACGCTACGGAAATATAATTTGGGGTAACACTTTTAAGGCCTCTGCTTATGTTACGTGTCATTACTTAACATAGCAGATATGCTTCTACCAATCCTATTTTAACTGATTTCAAAATCCTGCCGCTTCAACAAATCAATGATTATTTTTTGCTCCATTTCATACATAAATTCTTGTACTGTGATCACTCTCTTCCACACAGTGTCTCCAATTACTTTTGTCTCCCTCATGAACATCATCAGTACCCGACACGCCAATCTGGCCTTAACTTATATAGACCTTTTCACTCCAGCCAATTAACCTTCCATACAGCAAAAATCAAAGGTCCCCTTGTCTGGAACGCATTACCTGTTCACCTCAAACAGATGAACTCAAAGTCTTTGTTTAAGTCTCAAATCAAGACATACCTAATACATTTATATATGTTCTATTGTTTTACGTTTTATATTTCATGTTTTACAATACACGTCATGATATTGTATTAATGATTTACCTTTACAGCCGCACATTATGCCGCTATGAATGTGTGTATATTTATTCAACTCTACTGTTATTTTCGTTTGTTGTTTGCATGTTCCGAAATTTATGAGTTAACTAACTTGGGATACAACAAGCCCATCAGGGTTTTCATCCCACCGAAAATTTGATTCTTCTCAATTAATGTATATATGATTTAGTATTCACGTCATTTGGGGATTGCGGGATAGGGTCCGCGCGGGTCACAGTGTACTAAAAGAGTGAAACACTCATCACGAGGCTAGATTTGTTGTTATCGTCTTTAAAAAACTGCATTATGATTTCTTTACTATCATGATTAATTGTTAAATAAATCAATATTACATTTCAACCGGCACTGTTTTTTGTTTTCGTTTGGTCACGCGGTTTCTAATCACTCTTATGGACGTTTTACACTAACCCAGATATGCATTTATCAAAGTACGCGTCTTGAATCTTTCGCCAGCGAAGCGAACATTTTTGTGGTTTTCTTGTTCAAATCGATACAAAACTGACATTGATAAAATAAGCACAGCTATTAAAACGGTAACCAACCATTAACCAATCAATCTGATGTGACCAGATATTGACTGGTTAATTAGGAATGCTTCCATGGTTGTTTTGTTTCTATAACACAATCTTGATGTCTTTCTTCTGTGTCCGTTATAGTTCTATGGACACTGGTGAAAAATGCATGCATTATGTCCGAACAAGGCTAGGAAATAATACACAGCACAGGCATAGTTTGATATTTAGCATGGGGTACAAACTGGGATAAATAAATAAATAAATGATGGAGGAACACGATTACCATAGGCGAAACACATATCAGCTCAGTTCATACACCGAACCACGTTTCAAACCATCGTCACCATGCATCTTTGACATCGTCATCGGTTTCAATTCCAACACTCGGTATAGTGGCAGCGTGTTGAGATGTCTCAAATGCACAGATATCGATCTGGTCATTTATATATTCCCATCCATCAAGAAGAGGCTCGAGGGGAACCAAATCTTCTGGATGATTTTTATTTTATTTGAACTGTCACAAGGTTCAAGTTACCGGAAATGCAATAGTTTATAGTAAAATGTCTTGGTTGACAATTGATGGCACGAGGTAAGTGTAACTCTATTTGGGTAACATTTGCTGGGTGTTCTCCGCTAAAAGGAGAGTATCGGTACTGTAAATAAACATTATAACCACGATATCTACAATTAAAATATCCAGTGAGGAGATTCAGAGATTGTGTTAATAACCGACCTGAGTATTTATTTGTTGATTAGTGCGGTCCTTTATTGGTTCTGGTATCCATGTACTGATATCACAACTAAGTTGTCCACAGCTGACCTCAGTATCCGCCATGACAGAGACTCTTCAGATTCCACACCTGGCTCTGGACATTGACACCTGTAGGTTTTCTCGTAATGAAAATTACACCATACATCTTGAGCATCAGTTTGATTATCTTCCTAAACTGATTGTTAGCATTGCTGAACTGGAAGGATGGAAGAAAGCTATATTCGCTATGAACAACAAGTTTGGTGAGTACTGTTCTCTAGCTATGTATTGAAATAATACGCCTTCCCATTTTATTTAGTGTTTTAAAGGGTAAGCATCAAGAATATTGTGTTGGCTTATTACTAATAGTTAAAATAGTAAATTCAAAAACTAAAAAGCCAAACTGTTTATCTCTGAAAGTTAGACGTTAGTAGGTGCACGTTGAAATGCAAGAATAACGTTTGAATATCATGAGGTTGGTACGGTTGATGTACAAAATGTAATACCAATTCGAGAGTATTCCAATCACTATCTTCTAATATATTCATTGTAGGGCCATTCCTCGCAATATAATAACAAATGGAACAAATTTTTTTTAGCACAAGGCCATTCCTATATTTGTTATCTCGTTTGCAGCTCAGCGATATGCACAACACTTTATTCAGGAGCTTTCTAAGGCAGGAATGGAGTCTGTTCTGTGGAATGGAGGGGATATACAGCCTTTGATAAAGCGACACCAAATTGTCTGTATTGCAAGGAATTTAAGCATTATTCAGCAGATGGTAAGTATAATATATAAGCATACTTTAAATTTATCTGAAATGACTTACAAACTAGTCGATCGGCTGGTAAATAAACACACAGTTCTGTGAAATTAGCAGGATCAATTGGACGCATAGCCTTACATTCCAAGATGCATGTGGATCATTGCTGGATCCGTTAAGTCAATAATACCTGTTGGTTATCCATAGTTTGTTTGCACACACCTCTGCTCTGCTGAACCATTGTTGGCTCCGTTATGTCAATAATACCTGTTGGTTATCCATAGTTTGTTTGCACACACCTCTGCTCTGCTGACCCATTGTTGGCTCCGTTAAGTCAATAATACCTGTTGGTTATCCATAGTTTGTTTGCACACACCTCTGCTCTGTTGACTCATTGTTGGCTCCGTTAAGTCAATAATACCTTTTGGTTATCCATAGTTTGTTTGCACACACCTCTGCTCTGCTGACTCATTGTTGGATCCGTTAAGTCAATAATACCTGTTGATTATCCATAGTTTGTTTGCACACACCTCTGCTCTGCTGAGCCATTGTTGTGTTTTACTTTCTGCTCATTAAATACATCAATATAGTTGAATGCGTTTAGTCAATCCATTAGTGTGCATGTAAATGAACCTGATAATTTATAGCTTTCTACTTTTTATCATCTGTTTTCAGATTTCTTTAAAGGTTAATTCAATCCAGACAATTCCAGGCCGTCGTAGATGGATTGTATTTCCTGATGGAGATGTGACAAACACAGAGTTAGCTCAAATAGGATCCTTCTTACCAGTAGACAGACAGTGGGAGGCTTGCCAGGTACTGGGTAGATAAATAATGTGATGACAAGGATTAATATCCCATAGACATAGATATTCAAATGTTTCTGATGTCAACCAACATAAATTGTTTTAAAGAATCATTTTGGCAATCTGCGAATTTCTCATGCCTGAATTATTGACCACATCGGATGCAGTTGCTCTCTGATCGACTCGGCATTGTTCGATATGCCATATTTGAGAAAATATTATGTGAATTTATGTTTGTTATTTTATTCAGAAAATTCATCTTTTACGGGAATCAGAGACAAGACTTACCAAATATGTCTGCTCGGGATATTTTCAGTTATTAAAATCATCAGAGGACCCAACATCGATTCAGGTTGCAGGGGAATGGACACCGACTGAGGGGGTGCCGAAGTACGGATACACCAGGAGCCCAGTTAAGAAAGACTTTGGAGGAATTGTCCTTCGAGTGGGAGTCATGAGAGTAAGTTTGTGCCTATGTGCACATAAATATTAACTGCAATGTTATTGTTCTTATAATACTATTTACATCCACACCTGTGCCTAATGCTTTCAATATGCAGCAATACTTGTGTTCAATAAAACAATGAATTGGACACTTGGGATTATATAGTGAATATAAAGAAAAAACAAATTTGCGAACTTACTACAAAACTAAATTAACATTGACCGGAAAAATGGAGGGCATGTTTGGTGATATTGTTTATCGAATGTAATTAATAAAACACCAAGTAAATTACTTTATGTCGTACAATTTTTTTTTGGAATAAAAAAAAACCCCACAACATTTTCTTTTCGAAATTTTACTTAGAGCATTATAAATATTACGATATCGTATAAAAACACACACCGATTTCACAGCTGATCGTCAGTAGAGTACCGTTAATATATACACTCTAAGAAAATATGGTTCCAAAAGGGTTCTTCATGAGTCGATGAGGTTCTTCAAAGAACCGTCTTGATGGTAAATGGTTCTTCAGCAACCCAAAGGTTCTTTGTGGGCTGAAAAGGTTCTTTGTGGAAGAAAAGGGTTCTTTGCATGGCTAAAAGGTGTTAATAGATATGTTGCCTACTGAAAGATTCTTAAGGTTAATACATAATTAAATTAAGATCTGTACTGTGTCTCTTGTGATAATCCAACGAATCGCTAACACAGTGTTAATGGCTCTACGATATGCTCACTAGAAAATCTAAATGATAAGCTAAAACAATTTGAAACAGAATATCGAATTGTATTTTACTAGGCTACAATTTCAATGGTAAACTTTTAAGGGGTTTCAACAAGATCAAGGACAACAACTTTGTGTTTTTGAAACTAAATGTTTGTAGAAACCTAGTTGATAAAAACCCTTGCTTTCTGTGTCGTTGACTATTGACAGCTTTATCTACTCAATACAGGTACTAATAATTAGTGTAATTTTACTATAAGGCAGCCGTTCCATTTTCTTATGTAACTGTTGGAGAAACCAACTATTACCAAGGTTTGGTGATCGACATTCTGGATCATGTAGCCATGGATCTTAACTTCAGGTTAGTACAGTTGTGCTGTTTCTCTGATCATGCCTTGTTTTATTATTAGCTAGCTTTTGTCTTCTTGATTGCTTGGTGTTCTGTGCCGTGTTTAATGTTATCTTACTTATCTGACGGCAACAATAAGTTACAGTTGCACAACCTTAAAATCTGAGGTGTTTTAATACTGCTGGAATGATAATCTTCCTCCAGTGCTAAGTAAAGACAACAATGCTACTCTTCACACAAACTGTCCTTCGCCAGAGGGTCAGTGCTAAGTAAAGACAACATTGCAACTCTTCAAACGAACTGCCCTTCGCCAGAGGGTCAGTGCTAAGTAAAGACAACAATGCTACTCTCGTTCAGGATAAGCAAAGGTACACAATGCTAGGAACGGTTGATTTAACTTGCATATAATTAATGATTTAACGACTGTTATCCTTCCAATGTGTGTAGGTATTATCGTATTCAATTTTATCATTTCGTGTTTGAGTTAAATAAATTTAGCATTACGGTTTACATTTGATATTGTATCCAAATTCACTGATAAAAGTATTCCAAGTTTAATTTATATCTATATGGTTAAAAGTTTCACCACAGAATTTCTTACTTCCGATCCATATTGATTTTGTTTTATCTTCAGTAATTTTTTAAACCGGATAGTTAAGCATAATGTTGAAAAACATTTAATGATTCATTAGGAAACTCCTCAGAGCCATCAAGAATAAGTGTTGTGTCATCCGCGTATTGAGATATCTTTAGCTGCGTATCGGCGTATTGAGATATCTTTAGCTCCGTATCGGCGTATTGAGACATCTTTAGCTCCGTATCGGCGTATTGAGACATCTTTAGCTCCGTATCGCCAATGTTTATTCCTTTTATGTTTTCGTTTGATTTAATCAAGATGGCAAGGATTTCGGCACATAGCTAAAGACAATATGACGAGATTTAGTCACCTTGTCTACAGCCTCTTGTTATTTTGAAAAAGTCGGAAAGGTATCCATTCTGATTAACATTAGTCTTAATGCCAAATTTGTTCTCAAAACTTGAAAAATGAATGGACAGGCAACAGAGTCAAACGCCTTTTCAAAATCGATAAAAATAAGCAATCCGGGAATATCTGTACATTCCGCATGTTCCATTAAATCATAAATTAATATTATATTCTCTCCAATGTATCGTCCTGACATGAATCCAGTCTGGCTATCAGATATAAGATGGTTTAGTACAAATTTGATCCTGGCTGCTATTCAGCCAGAAGCAAGCTTATACGTTATATTTAATAAGGAAATAGGTCTCCAATTTTTTAGGAATTGCTTAGGTTTATCGCCCTTTGGAATAATACACGCGATGATAACTTTTCTCTTTGTCCTAGACAAATGACCCTTAATATAGCCTTCATTTAACGAACTTACAAGGAAAGAACCTAAGTCCACATAGAAAATTTAAAACATTTAGCCGTAAAACCGTCTGATCCCGGGCTTTTGTTATTCGTCATTCGCTTTAGGCATCCTAATAGTTCAGATGAGGTTAGTCCACCTTCGATCTGTAGACTGTATTGTGTACTGAATGTTGGGAAATTACAGTTTTTAATTTCTTTGTTTAAATTAATGAAGGAAGATCTGCTTGTGTATATAGTTTTTGATATAATGATTTTATTACCTTAAGAATGTCGTTTTGCTGAGTTAACAACTTATCATCGTCACTAATTAATCGAAAAAGATTTGTATTAACAAAGTTTCGCTTTTCTAGAGAACAGAACAATTTGAAAGATTTTTAACCATCTTCTCTCCACTGTGCTTTAGATTGGATAAGACTACCTTGGGCTTTTCTTCTTCTAATTATTTTAAGCCCTATTCTTTGTGGGTTTCAAGTAGTTAGCGGCTGTTTTTGTTCTAATTATAGCAATGATTTTTCAAACTTTTCCTCTGTTTTTCTTTCTTCTTTTCTTTTACACGAAGCATAGGAAATTGTTTTGCTTCGGATTTCCATTAATACGGTCGTTAAAAAGAGTTGATCTGAAATGGTAAACTGTATTTTTTTAAATCAGTTAGTTCTATGTGGTTTAAATCATATACTGGCACAGCATATTGTTTCTTTAGTTTAAGAATGCAGTCTTTCACTTTATCAACATAACATTTGTCATGAAGTAAAATCGACTTAAATTTCCATAGCCCTGAATCTTTTCCATGTTCAGATTCATTTAGTCCTAGACTTATAATGAGTGGTGAATGGTCCGATCTGTATAGCTCATATCAATTGTTTCTCTGCTAACGCTGGGGAGAAAATGTTCACTGATTAAAAACTAATCTAACCTATAGCATGACGTCTCCAGTCCGGGTAAGATACCCCGAAATTGTGTAAGATTTAAACTGTCCATGCAGTCTTACTAGATTAAACCCCCACACATGACGACAGTGTCGTTATCAAACTCCCCAATACAGCCCTTTAGTTTCGTATAACAGTCGGGGCAGTCTGTATTTCGGCCAAACGCAGATACCAGAGTCAATCGTTTACCTTCTATTTGAAAATCAATGCAAATAAAATGTCCAGAAGGATCAGCATTTATATGGAAAATCGTATAACTGATATTGTTATTTAAAAGAATACATACCCCTCTAGAAGACGAATTGTGTGAGCTGAAAAGGGCTTCTCCGCCCCACTCGGCTTTGACATAGACTTCCAAGTCCTCACTAAAATGTGTTTCTTGGAGGCATAATAGGCTGTGGCAGGCTTTTGACTTAAGATAATAGAAGATATAATTTATTTTCTCCTTACTGCCTACACCCCTACAATTATATGTTACATTGTTAATTTCATTGGAATACGGGGGTTTCCAGTTATGACATTACGACAAC
Organism: Mopalia kennerleyi; assembly: GCA_034783855.1. Taxonomy (NCBI): domain Eukaryota; kingdom Metazoa; phylum Mollusca; class Polyplacophora; order Chitonida; family Mopaliidae; genus Mopalia; species Mopalia kennerleyi. The sequence goes on along the minus strand of JAVFBX010250623.1, from coordinate 1,588 downwards.
AGAGTGACGTCCCTTTGCTAAATAACGTTATCGGTTTACGGCAAGGGAGGGCTAATCCACGATTTTTATCTTGGGCGGTATGGGGAATATTGCAAATCAACAGGTAAACGTTAATAGGACCATATGATTTTCTTTTACTCATAGCTTAAAATATTTGTTTTTGCCAAATTACAATGTTAAAGCCATATTTTCCTGAAAACCAACAACCCGCAATGTTAAAGTATAGGCAGGTTGCCTTACAGTGCCATAAAGTGGCAACGTCATTTCGCAAAGGGACATTACTCTGTATGTCGTAACGTAATAACTAAAAACCACCGTATTAAACATAAAATAAGTAGACATAGTTTGTACTAAAATGTTTTTTGTTTATATCTGGTGTGACATGACATGGGTGTAGACGTGTTTCACATCAGCCCCGGGTGTGTCAAGGAACAAGTATAGAGAATAGCCGGCTTTACCTTAGCTAACGTCTAGTTGATTTTTACTAAACACCTTGCTAGCATAAAATACTTCCTAAAAACCAAAAAGGAAAAAGACCAACAACAAATTACGGACATATTAGAGATTTCTGGAAGGTTAAACCGCTCAAACGGGTGCGACAAACATGGCGACTGAAAACAGCGGTTGTGAACTTGAAATTGTTGAGATTTCAAAGAGCTTGTTTTTGACAATTTTGGAGAAATCGTATTCATTTTGACGAAGGTTTCTCTCTAAACTGGAAAAAAAACTCTCAAAGAATAAACACGGTTACCAGCTGTAACATTCAAAATTACTTCTTGTGTTGTCATATCTTTGCTGATCATATTAAGCTTTGTCTATTTTCAATAAATTATCGAAGTAGCAGACGATCGATAGTGTTGTGTGTAAATGTGCCATATTTGGAGTTCGTAGTAAACTTGACCTACATCTTTCATTGATCAAATCAAAAAGTACTTCTGGAACAAATTTTGATTGGCTGGCTTACGTCACGCGCTCATCGGACGAGGTTTCTCACAATGTGTCGCCACACGGATTTGACAGATGAGAATATTATGTACATAGTTGTTTTTAAATGGTCTGTATTTTTTAATTTATGTCCGATGATGTTGTGTATAAATAAATGAATAAATAATTAAATAAATAAATAAATACAACTTAGTTATTTAAATGACTGCAGAGTTAATAAACTTTTCTTAAAAAGTGAATGTGATGTATACATTGTAGATATGTTTTGGTGGAATCAGACGGTTTTTATGGACATGCCTTAGATAACGGTACTTGGACTGGAATAATAGGCATGGTACATCGTGAGGTAATTGTAGTTTGTTACTTAAGAATTAATGATTCCCTAAGCGACAACTGAAGATAGATTTATCAATGAACTGGAACATTTATATTTTTAGTTGAAAGGCTTTCTTTCCGAATTGCTCGGCGGGTTTGTAGAGGGATTCCTGTCTCCTTGATGCTCTTGGAGCTAAGGGGCGGCATGGGGGCGATCTGTTTGTGGTGTCTCTGTATTGTGTCCTGTGATTGCCCTGTCTTTGTCCTGTTTTGTATGTGCTTGTTGTCAGTGGTGTTGAGGGAGGGGGGGGGAGGGGGGGGGGGTTTT
>JAVFBX010250612.1:0-10055 GCA_034783855.1 Mopalia kennerleyi | reverse complement strand
GGGGGGCAGTATTTACCAGTACAAGGGCTTTATTACTATTGATAACTTAATAACACTCTGACATATAAATGACCGAAATGCGCTGTGTTTTATGTTTGTAATAATTTAATTCTCAATGAGTTAAACACGAATGATTCGATTTCCAAAACTGTATAGCCATGGTATTTTATTCGCTATAATAGGTATAAAAAACTCATTTCCCAACGAATCAACCCAGGGATCCGAAAAGACAACAACTCTCATTCCAGTACGAGCTAAAAGCTTTGGTTGTTCGTCTGTTTGCTCGATTCGGTTTTAATGTCCTACATGTACATGTGCATGTACGTATGGCTATTTCACTTCTATGACGAGGGAGTGTGCATTGCAGATTGCTCCTTGCTTAAAAAAACGTTGGGCAACTTTGCACAAACCACCACCGCGGGAGCCACACTGTCGGCACACATTCGCCCGAGGTTGACGCGGGCGGTTGGAGGGAGCTTAATGTTGTCCCGGTGAACTCAGAGCTAAAGGGGACCAGGAAGCTGATTTGTTTCTGGTGTCTGTATTGCGTCCTGTGTTAGTCCTGTATTTGTCCCGTACTGTCTTTGTTTGTTGCCAGTGATGTGAGGGTGGTTTCTTTCACCCATTGGGCTGGCACGTCGTCATATAAGGGAAATACCCTTATGTACGACGTTAAACCCCAATCAAACAAACAAACAAAAACCCGAGGTTGACAGAGGGACTTAAAGGCGCCCGAGGTACATAAAAGTAGGCTGACAAGCTAACCGTGGACCGCGATAAAAGCACTAAAGCCGATATCATCAATATAATTACTGAATAAACATTAAAATGTGTAGTTGTATACCGGTTAGTAATCATTCTTCGGGGAAAAGAAATTGTGGAATGAACTAAAACATTTCGGCTATTGTATGAATCGCTTATACCGGTTAGTAATCATTCTTCGGAGAAAAGAAATTGTGGAATGAACTAAAACATTTCGGCTATTGTATGAATCGCTTAACTCAATCGTATTGAGAGTTGAATTAAATATTTTTAGATTAAAGTCTCATGGACAAAAATGTTCCAGGAGAAAACTTTCACTGTTACTTACATGTGTCAAAAGAGGTTAAAATAAGGCATTTGAGAATAAATTATAATCAATGTAATCGAGTAAATAGTAAATCAACTGAACAAGCTTTACTGTTATTGTCCTTACAATGTGTACCAAAATCGACTAGAGCTTCCTCAATATTTGCTGAATATGAATGAGACTACAATTTGTTTTAGGAAAGCCTCAATTAATAATAATCGAACACTAACTTATCAATATTTGATTCAGGAATTTACATGTTGTATTGAAATCTTCAAATCTAACACATTACAGAAACAAGACTGGCTTTCCTGCTAAGAGAAATAATATTCCTTGAACTGGCATAACAGTAATCATTACCATTTTGGTCATTGTTGAACGTATCGTCAATCTAAAGCTCCCGCTAGGCTTGAAAGGCCTGTCTGGTATATACGGTTTAATGTGTTTTAATGTTACTGTGGAACATCGCTAGTAATTGATCGGACATACTGTAACTCAGAGCTGTCGGAATAATTTAGAAGCCTCCTCGCTGTTGCCGCGCCTGTTGAATCAGTTGTACAGTTGATGTGTTTTGCCACTCCGTAAGTAATGGTTGTGTCTGGCACATGCGTTCGTCGATTATCGGTTTTTACTCTCACACTTTCTTTTTCCCGTCAGCACTGATTGAGTTCTCGCTTTCAGATCAGCACAATATTCCGACGGTTCCGCCTAGAACGAAATAACAAAGCGAGCTGAATTGAATTTGTCCTTTCAGCCGGGTTTGTCTTATTCGGTTTTAGATTACACTGTGTAGACGCATTACCGGTTCTGAATGAGTAAGCCGGCAACGATTTATTCAAAACATTGCTAAATTTAAACTGATCGTGGTGCACTAACACCTTTAACGCTGGCAGGAAGCTAATCCGATCCACGAATACAACACAAAGCCCTGTTATTTCTTTTGTCAGTTCTTCTACCTTATATGAGAGAATGTTAAGGTCGATAAGGATCTATTGGTGTTTGGGATTTGTGTTTTGCCTTAGGTTTTCTTTTATGGATTTGCAAACCTAGCCACTGGAACCGACGACACATATGAAAGTATCCTTTACCACCCAATACAAACATTAACTACGGCGTTAAACCCCAATAAAACAAAGAAACCAACAAGTATTTTTTTAAAAAGACCCGATGGACAAATTAAATACTATAGTTGCTAATGGTTATTGATCGAGTGATTTCTGATTTGTCGATCAACGAAGAATAAACCAGATATTGATGCGGAAAGTTTAAACAATAATAGTTTTGCTTAACTAATTGATGAATTGCTAGATTATTGTCGAAATACCACGTGAAGATCCTCTTATTCCTTATTGTACTTATAGTTAATCTGCGGTAGCTCGTGTACTGAAAATTACTATAGAAACAATCACAGAGTATAAAATTCCGTAAAGCTCTAATCTACACCATACAAGCAACTTGTTTTTATATTGCCAAATTTTCAATCAGAACGCCTTAGTCTGGGATGTGAAAATTTTCGTAAAAGTTTATAGCCGAGCTTTTTAACGTTACTATGTTAAGCTATGAGCCTTTGATTTAAATTGATGAATCACACGTGATGCTACATTCATCGGGAGACAATTTTAAAGACATTTGTCATCAAGACGTGAACTATATGGCGTATTTCCACTGACATAAACAGACCTGCCAATTGATGATGCATTAAAACGACCACACAGCAAATTCACTTGAGCAATGTCTACGGGAGCCATCGTATTTTGGCTATGGTTGGGGTTAGTATCTATCGACATGCCGACACCATTGGTCTCTAATTTTGGTCTTAGTGGTTCAGATGATACCCTTAATGACAGATATTATAACACGCAAGAGATATCAATATCCAAATTAAATACAATGATCACGTTGAGTACTTTACCTGCTATTGTTTCAACTGCCAACTCATCACCCTTAATACAATTGAATCATGGGTCTTATATTATGGCCATCGTCTGAGTGGACAGATACGTGGGGCTTCTTCGGCGATTTAACAGGCGCGTTATTGTCTGTTGAAACGAGAACAAACCAAAAGTTTATGGGAGCTGCCAAACCTTGTTACTTGAAATATGGAATTCAATTACTTTTCACCTAGATCAAAGGTGTGATTTACTCAACCTAACCATTGATCATGTTGCACTGAGAAGAAATTTTGACACCTTGAATATCAGTATAAAGATTCGTTAATATGTTATATGTCTACAAACCGGATTCTCTGGGGAGTTTTACTCCTTACAATAGAAGTACTATGTGATGAATACGGCTTTAATTATTCCCATGCAAAGGTACAACTTGGGATCTAATTGATCAGATCGACTTTCATTCATATTAAGATTTTCTGAAAACGACCAAGCTATGATCAATATAATCAGGATAGAACACAAAAATGGTTGAGTTATATACGAATAGATCATTTTGTTTGCCAAAGACTATCGCGGATTCAGAAATCTACAGATGCAAAAAAATATATAAAATAACAGAAACAAGAACGGCTTCCGCAATACAAATAATACTATTTCATAGGTATTCACAAAATATGTGATCGACACTTTGGTCATGTTGAATGCATGTAATAAGGTGGATCTACAGGACCCTTGATGGGACAAAGGCCAATCGGTTGCATCCAGTTCAATGTATTTGGATTTCCTTGTGGAACTTAAATTGCGCTTGTTCATTCGAAATCATCTAAGAATATGCTTATATCTAGTGATTGATCGAACTTGCTTTAACTTAGAACTATCCTACTGATTTAGACTTGTCTTCTACATTTCCTGCCCCGTGGGGGAGCGGGTTGGCCAGTCCTGCAGAATACTTCCTCGGCTTCCTCGGTCGATCGTAAGAGACGAGAAAAGAGGAGCTTTCTGTTGCCCTGGTGTTCTCAGAGTTAAAGGGAAACAGGAAGCTGATCTGTTTGTACGTTTTATTTTTTCTCCGTCGTCATAGAAGTGAAATACTATTGAGTACGACGTTAAACATCAATCAAAAAACAAACAATCACATGACAGGATTACCTCCCCTTCACCATTCTGGTTTATCACAGGACAGAATTATCTCTTTTAATTCTACCCCCAGACGTATGAGCTGGTTGACCAAATTTATTTTTAAAAATAGCAGAATTCAAATATGAAAGCCTGACACTGTCATTCTAATGTCAATAATTCTTTGGTGGGAGGAGGGTGAAGTCGACTATCTCGGGTGAATTCGACGGGATCTAGGGATTGCCAAAGCCCAAGAAAGCCATGATTTTTACATGCGCCGAGAATAAATTTTAGCCACATTTGGAATATATATCCACCATAAGGAACTCTATTGTTCCTCTACATATAGAGTGCTAGTGTTGTATGGAGATTTTATGGCGCAACCTCAACACCCATATTGTAACCATCAAATACCATCTTGCTCTTCAACACAGATTGCAACCTTGTGATAAACCTATGCCAGCCCTAGCGTAGGAAGATGCCCTATGATAGGAGAGTGACACAGACCAAAAAGCTGAAAGCAATGAACGTTTTTTGCGTCTTTTATAACAGTATTTTCGTTAGTTTGGGATACCACTTTCTTAGTTTGAACATATTCTAGTTCAGAAAAGTGTGCAGGTTGTTTGATTCCCGGACGAGTTTCAACCCGCACAGTTTTCTGAACTAGAATCTGCTCAAATTAAGAGAGTGTTATCCCAAAATAACGAAAACATTGTTCAATTTCATTTTATAAAAGACACAAAAACAAACGTTGTCATTATTTTATGTATATTGGAAAATGTCCTTTGACTCGGTTGCCCTGGTGCTCTCGGAGCCAATGGTGTTCATGTATTGCGTCCGTGCATTTATTTGTTGCCAGTGCCCGGAGTGGTGTCGAGTGTGCATGGTCTCCTTCTCCCGTTTGGCTCGTACACCGCTCGTTCTTAACTCTGATTACATTCTAATTTACCTTATCCCTAGAACGGGTAAACTTTCTGTCTATCTTAGATGCAGAGTTATTTATCTCTAATAATCTATTATTTCATGTAGCGTTATTTAGCAATATAAAGCATCACATAACTATCATAATGTCAAGTTTTTGCACTTAGCTGCTATTATGTGTTCAATTAATACTGTTCTATGACATATGCTGTTTGGTATACTAAGCTTTCTGACAACTTTTATGTGCCAATCGCGACGTGAAATCGCTCATTAGCCTTGTTCAGACTGCGGGAATACGGTTCAAGTATCGGGTGCCAACCGCCAATTTTCACTCTTTCCGTGAGTGTGGTGTTGAAATACTATCAGACGGGCAAAAGTCTCACATTTTGTTACACACAAAAAGGTATGTCGACCTCCAGAAGATACAGGATAAAGTCCATGGGGATACTAGACCGGTGTTAAGCTGGTAAGTCTAACAAATTCAAGTTTTGACCTCCGCATCGAATTCTGATAGAGAGCTATTACAGTTTGGTCCGTTTAAACGCTCTAAATATCTATATCTGATTGATGTAATTCCTCAGATGAAGACAATTTTTGAGTTGACGGCTAAATGGTTGAAAACATCCCAGAGACGTAAAGGTCCTATATATTTATATACGTGAGGGGTTTCTTTTATCCGTTTTGTCAATTGAATCCCACCAATTAATAATGCCAGATAAAACTCACTTCATGTATGGCGTTAAACTCCAAGGAAACCTGACCAATATCGGTGGTTTAAACAAAGTACACCTTTATACTCCATGTGGTGAAAACATTGCAGATCAAATCGTTATAGTCTTTCAGTTTGACCCGAAAGATTTCGTGTCGTGAAGGATGTAAGTTGTAAACAATTCTCAAAGAGATCAAAACTGTTGAGTTACTGTTACGATGTCCTTCATCGTGAATTTGCCAATACGACTCCAATCAAAATTTAGGATTTTGAAGGCTTGATAGTGTTCGGCATTGCCTTAAGGCTTGGACTATAAGTTTTACATTTGACGTACAAATACATATATATATATATGCACTTAGCTCCAAATGCTACGGTGCCACGGCCGTGGCTTAAGTGGTGGCGTGTGCGCTTACTTATCCTGCTTCGATGTACCGTTCACCGGATCGAGTCCGCCTCTCGATCATCGGGTTTATGGGCGAGTCACGCGTTGTGGCTCTGGCAATCGCGGTGGTGGTTTTTACAAGGTTCCCCGCAGGTTTTACACCGTAAAGGAAAATGTGCAAAGAAAAGTCGACAATCCGTCGTCATAAAAGTTAAACACACTAGAGTACGACGTTAAACCCCAATCAAACAAACCAAACACTAAGGATTAAGTGGGGCTTGATCAAGATAATCTCTGAACCTATCAATACCCCGTCGTGCCGATCGATTTGGGCGTATAGGCGGCACCCGGTAATAAAACTGATTTAATTATCAGAGATAACATCTAAAGATACGTGGGAATCCTTCGCCGTTTTAATTATTTGAGGTCGAAGGTTTTCATTACGCAATGATCTTGGGCTGCGCAGTGCCGTGGGCTATTCGATATACGAGTTCTCTTTACCTCGTCGATCCTCGGGGTGTTTTTGACTTAACGGGACCCTGGTGACGACATTGGGGAGGGATTGACGAGCCGTGGTAATGTGAGGAATTAACGAAGCGTTTGATATGGTACTGTTAAACTGTACAAAGAAGTAAAGTAAATAGTAAGTTGCTTGTGCATGTAGAGGAGTCGAGTAATGTTCATTTTAGAAAGTGACATGCTTGACTGAGTTGAATAGAATCGAATTCTCCTTGTTAATCTTATCACATTGCTTCCTTCCCGATAATTCTGTTAAATGACATTTTGAAGGAATCTCAATTAAAATACACTGCCTAAGCGTCCAATTGTTTAATTAAGACGTAGTTTTTCCACCAAAAGTGTCTTTGGGGAGCCCACAACACAATATAGGAAAAAACCCTCTACTGAAATGCATTCAGCATAGGCATATTTATACAGATTGTTTTACATTCTATATTGAACACATAATTTTTGTTAAATATACCAAAAGGCCGTAAAAATGCACACAGAAATTAATATTTTGTGTTACATGTGTGTTGTAACACAAAAATACACAAAATGGTAAAAAAAATAATCTTGAATTATTTTTTTTTACAAAATTTTATTTTACGGTAGGTAGGTTTGCTCTTGTTTATTGTTGGTTGTATCTTATTAACAAATGTATCCGATTGTAAAATATCAATGATATATGGTATTCAGTTAGCAGACGGTTGATTGGAAGCAAATGTATTTGAAAGGGTATATAGCTTGGTTCAAACCTATCACTGTTTATCTACGGAACAATAGTAAACTTATAGCATTGCTCTATAGTTTGCCATCGGTACATTGCATATGGCGTTAGGAGAAATAGAAGAAATGATACAAACAAGATTTGTCAGTACATTAATATATACTAGTTACGTAAATATTTGATCATCTCATATGGATAACTAATCTTATTTTAAAGACAAATCTTCGATATAACCCTTTTGACTATATAAGGAGTTGAGCTATAAGGTGAGAATGACTGCAGTGTTTTTAACTCTATATGGGCATTATGGTCAGAGATTTGACTTTCATAGAGCTACACATTATCAATACTTTATATACCATGGAATTGGTCAATAAATTCTCTCCAGATGTCTGTATGTAACCCATAACAACGCGACATTAAGATCTATTTAGAAGTTTGTCTCTGTGAGTTTATCTAGAAAATAAAATGATTCATTGATTTTAATTAATCATCATCCCTGTGCCTTTTTTTTTAATTTATAATATATATTTACAGTACACCAATGACGTATTTGTTATAGTAGAGACCCTGGTGTGCCGTTCTTCTGTCGGGAAGCCTTTTAAAATATTGCCAGTATGTTGTTTTGTTGTATACTAGAGGTTTGTCTGATAGATAACAATCACCGTATACCATTTCCTAGCCCAGTGAACACATGTAGATGTCAGTATTTCCATTCCGCTGTTTTCTCTACACTGCTGATCGTCATATCTCCGCTAGCCATCAAATGGTTTTGGCCGTATTGTTTGGCTGTAGGAAGCATTGCGTGTCGTCCCTGTCAGAGGCCCAGGCGCCTTTGTATTAGCATTTCGCCTCGAAGGCTTCTTCCCCAATCAGTTTAAATCTTTACCACCCGCCCAACAGTCGCCTAAATTACCAGCAACAAAAAACTTAACAAGATTTGTTGCTGACTTTTGGGTCAGAGTATGCCTATATAGTTTCTGCTATCTATACATAAGGGCAAATGTGCATGAAGTATGTCCTATTGGATATTCCTGGCATGCTTGATTAGTCGCCCATATGGACCTTGGTCTGAAGAAATGGTTTGACAAAACTACTCGATAATCCTTTATGTCTTCCATTGTTTTTTTAAATTTTCTTTCTGGAATTTTACAAAACAATATATCAACTGTGTTTTAAGTGTACATCCTCTCGGGAAGCTACCACGACCCAGCAGTCTCATGTAAACAGGGCACTTCGGTATTCCATATAAAACACCAACCAAATAACTAAGAATTACATACTTCTTATAGAGTGCGCTAGATACAGCTATGTAACTCATTATCTTCATACGGCAAAGATCTGTAGAAAACAATTAATTTGATACGTGAGTCTCTCTTGGTAGTTACGTAAATCCTATATACATCTACAAGTATAGACAAGAAACACGTGCTGTCAACAAAGTATAAGCTATATAGGTATACTATCATTGTCTTTCTCTAAAATACACAGATACATTGTGTTCGTTAGATTCGAAAGGTGCGTATAAACTGGTTGAAGATACATTTCGGAAGGACTGTTCTTTGTGTTTTATAAAAAGCAGGGAATGCTCAGGAAATAACAAGGGAAATAACGAGACCTTTAAGATTTGAGACAAAATAAAACTGCCGCTTTTGTTGAAATATTATTCTCCGCTTTGCTAGTTTGCGCATGCGGCTTTCCAGAAAAAGGACGGACTCAGGTGCGTCTTGGTGCTAATAAAAGGTTTCAGGCAATTAGCTGACGATTAACTGTCAAGGTGGGAGGAAGTTTCTTTGGACAGGAATAAACCAACGATCATTTTGCTCCCAATCGGGTCCCAAGGGATGACAATCTGAGGAATAACTAGATTTGTAACCTTTTGAGAGATTGCTTCCAAATGTAATGTTATTTCCCCCAGCACCTTGATCTTGGCTGTTCCTATCTGATAAAAGGCACGTTAGAAGAACTTTCCACGGCCCTTCAGTTTCGTCTGATCTACAGTCTGCTTCGCATGCATCAGAAAATTGTGACGCTTATATACTCTATATATTTCGCTGCTGAACTTGGTATTAAAACAATACCTTGCACATTGTAGCGTTTGCACGTTACATTAACTATTCCTAGAATGCATTTAAGAAGACATTAAACAGTGAAGTTGAATACCTTGCATGAATATTGCTCGAGAGAGTGGTTCAAAGAGATACCCCACGATAAGCGATATTTATGGTATTTAAACTTACCTGTGTAATATTCTTTTTATTATTTAAATCAACTATAAAATAAAAAATTGCATATGCGTGATTCATTTTAACTAGATCACGAGCTCGATGTTGTTGACACTAGACAGCATGAAGCATGGGTAATTAAAAGGGACTGAAAGGGCTACTTTTGTTGCTGTTCTGTTGTATTTAAGATATCGCCTCATTTTCTCTGATTTATTGAAATCAATTCACCTGGTCAGTTTCACTTTATCCGTGTTTAGTACAGTGCAATCTACACTGCAGTTCTCTGTTTGATTTGTCACACTGGAGTGTGTAGACGTCACTCAAAAACGTACTGTAGTCCGGACAGGGTCAAAGTTCAGAGAGCAAGAACAAAAAGTGTTATTTCACTGCAGTGAAATATCACTTTTATGCGTAAAGAAAGTCCTGTTATTTCACATGTCTGAACAGCCTCGGCCATTTCCGTCCCGTAAATTACCTCTGAGGGAACGCGGCTTATTTTAATGGCGGTCG
>JAVFBX010250601.1:0-10055 GCA_034783855.1 Mopalia kennerleyi | reverse complement strand
GTCGTACTCAAGGGTATTTCACTTATATGACGACGGATTGTCCACTTCACACTATTCCTTGCCCTATTATGGTGGAAAACCTGGAGGAAACCTCATAAAAACCACCCCTGCGATTGCCGGAGCCACATCTTGTGACTCACTCATAAACCTGAGGATCGACAGACGGACTCGATCCTGTGAACGGTAAATCGATGTAGGTGCTAGAAAGCGCACTCGCTAACCACTTTGCCACGGCCGCGGGCCTGCATATCAAGAAGACTGTTGTGTGTAAGTGTCAAAGTAGTATGCTACATAGTAACTGATATTTGGTCCGGACAAGGTAAGTCTAATCAGGCAGTGACAGACACCTTGCGAATAATGCAAACATTTTTGGAATAAGTTGTATGTTGCGCATGTCTATATTGATGGAAATGTTGTGTGAAAGCCTCAAAGTCATGCAAAGAGTCAAAGATTTGTAATCTGGTTTAATGTGAATAAGAATTTACCTGTGTTTTGTGTTTGAGTATCTGTACCTTCTATTATAGCTCGCTCAGGTGGATTGTTTAATAAATTCAGGATCTCAGGGTTGTTTTCAGCCATATCAAAAGAGTTTCGGCCTTTGTCCTTCCTAGTAATAGAAAATATAAACACATCCTACCTTCTTTTCTGCTCAAAATGTAAGTACTTTTGCTAGTCTATCATAGTCTTTTATTTTCCAAAGTAAAATCATTTTATCTATCTAGTTAACTTAAGGCACATTCTTGTGGTGTTTGTTTGTTTGATTTGGGTTTAACGTCGTACTCAAGGGTGTTTTACTTATATGACAACGGATTGTCCACTTCACACTGTTCCTTGCCTAATAACGGTGAAAAACCGTGAGGAAACCTCGTAAAAACCACCCCCTTGATTGCCAGAGCCACATCATGTGACTCACTCAAACACCTGTGGGTCGACAGATGGACTCGATCCTGTGAACCGCCAACGAAGTAGGCTTAAGTAAGCACACTCGCTTACCACTAACCCATGGCCGCAAGCCATTCTTGTGGTGAGATTTGTATTTACGGCTGGAGGTGATTTATCTTAATTGCAGCATTTTGATTGGTTGATAAAAAAGTATGAAGCAGTGGACCCATCACTCCACATATAAGGGGAATCCCCAGAAATCATTACTACAAATCGCACCACAGGAATGTACCTATAGAGTTCATATAAAGTATGGCAAAGGTTCAAACTGTTTGTTTGCTTGGGGGTTTAGTCCACTGGCAGAGAGAAACTTCTTTCACTACATTAGCAGCAAAACAATCACAAAAAACAGTATGATAATGTGTGCAAATGAGGTTTTATTTTTTTGTTAAAATGCCACACCCCACAACATAACAGCTTCGTGTTTCCCATTACAGCTTCGTGTTTCCCATTAGGTGTAGTACATGAGGTTACAAAAAACTCCCTTCAACCACCTGCTAGAATAAATGGACTGTTAATAAAATTTATACTTAAAACTGACTGTAAAGACTGACATTTTTTTTTACTATGTACTGAAACTTATTTTCTCTTACCCTTCCGTTATTGTAACATTTGGGTCAGCTTCAAAAATCAGTAGTTCTTCAATAACTTGTAGATTGCCTCTCTGAACAGCGTCATGCAGAGGTGTGAACCCTGAAGCATTCACTGATCCCACATCCGCGCCACGAGCTGATATGAAAATAAAATCAGAAATAAAAAGATTAGAGATTACTTCCTTCTTTAATTTAATGCCAAGAAGTTAGGAATTTTCAAATTGATGACAATTTTATTAGTTATGATATAATACATAGATGCCAAAGCAGTTAGGCTGGCTCCATTGTAAATTAAATTAAGTCAACAGGCAAGGTTTACCAGTTCCAATAATTACGCAAATTAAAAAAAAATTCTTCATAGCAATCATTAACATCATTGAAACACTATCTTTAATACTTATGACCTGGTTATCATGAATCCATTATGATCACAATATAGGTGGAATTAACAAGGCAATCTTTCTTTCACATGTCATGTTTACATCGATTGCTAAAATTAAATACAATGTACATGTTAAAATTTTCCGCTTTAATTTTACCTAAAACCAGCCAAAATAAACAATATTAATTACTGTGTGATAATTCTTTTTTTGAAGATTTAATTTCAATTTGACATAATGAAACATACAACTTAAACACTGGATCATTTCCCATGTACTGTATGAGGCAGCCCAATGGAGAGGTGTGTTTCTGCTCTCCAAGCTATCAACAAGATTGATGTCTAGTCCAGCAGCCAGCAGCTGACATACACGGCCAACACTAAAAATAACAATACGTACATAATAAAATTTAAATATTTCAAGTGAAATACACATGATATTACACTTATAGGAAATATAACATTTATCAGAAGTCTATCAAACAGAAGTATGAAACAAGCCATTAGCCACTCTCAATGACTTAGTGCCACATGACTCCTTGTGCAAAAAATGGGGGATTTCGTTCCTTTTGTGCAATTTGAATATCAGACTCCACTAACGGCAAAATAAAGCCGAAATATTCAGTCAAAATGATTCTTTCATTCCTTGGAGTTGCACTACTTGTGTATTATGTTAAAATTATCAGTGGAAGTAATGTATAAAAGCTTACCTGTGAATCTATTTGCAGCCCCTGTATCCTACAAATCGGATATATTTCCAAAATACAACCACCACAGTAATCAATAGCGTGTATGCTTTCATTTGCATCGTCTTTTATGGTAATTGGAACAAATTTTTTCAAGAAATCGGGATAAAAACACACTTGTGTGGCAAAATCTACCAAATAGCAGACATTTGTCACTGGCTCAATTTGAAAGTAGACTGGCCTGGAAGTTTCATTAGTAAATTACATCACTCTCAGACTGGTATATTTGGCTATGTAAAGCCCTGTTGGCAAACATCCTGCATTACAAATAATACTTTCAAGAGAATCACACGTTGTTTCAAGTCTAGTGAAAGAAAAAGACGGGAACCCCTTGGCTTTCACTACCTTATATAGGGCCATGTGGCGGGGCTACAAGTCTCATTGAAGCACGTTGTCAGCTGATAGCATGAAAAATTATGCAATATGACCCCGCCATGACGAAGGCCATACGAAAAAATCTAACTTTTTGTTGTCTTTACTTACTTCCCCTGGGCTATAGCTTGAAGAAATTCATGGTTGTAGACATCTATTACTTGTTTAGACTGTACCAAATCAAATGGTGCTTTCGCATCAGCATTGTGTATTCCCGGGTCTGCTCCAGCGGCTAAGAGGGCCCTCACACAGTCAACTTGATCAAGCTATACAATCATAGAATAGAAAAAGACCACTGTTAAAGCAATGCAGAGGCAGTTTGTACAAGTATACAAGTGAGTTGAGCGGACAGTTTGCATTAGTGTTACTTAACTAGCAGCATTGTTAGGCCTAGTACTGTGTTCTAATGGAAACAGTTGGTACAATTCCCTTATGGTCTACCTTGGTGGCCAGATGTAGATGTGTTCCAGCTTCACAGCATAGCTCACTAAGAATATCCAACGTTTCTGTTGTTTTGTTTCCATCATCTTAAACAAAAGGAAATAGAAATATATATATAAATACACCATGTGATAAAGTAAATATTATCAGGTAGGTAACTGTTTACAGTCATACAAAAATTAGATCAGTCAGACATTTAAATGGTTCCTTTAAGGCCTGTCTACTCATCAAACTATTGTTGTACAACATGACACAAAGTTTGTTTGCCATGTTGCAGTTTGTTGGATATCTCGATACAACAAAATAAAACAATGTCACACTTTTGACACTGATACATGATAAAAGAGGAAGGAAAATAGACTGCGCTACAAACCAGTCTGAAATTTTAGGTGGCAGAATCGGCTACAGGAAATTTAAAAAGATTGACCACGCCCACTGGCGTTTCATCTTTCTATAGCACAACATGTATGGGCCATGATGGGCATCTCAGTCACGAGTGTGCTGTAATGACTGGCAGAGTTGTGCCTCCTTCTCTATATAACTCCATGATTTATTCACTTGCATTAATTTGAGCATTCATTATGCTAAATCCATAAAATAATGAACGCAGTAGGCATATCAGGCTAGGTCTGTCTTATTCGCCATTTCCTAAATTCAGCATGTTACAATATTGAAAACAGTATAGAGACATATAAGCCAGGGAAGGCTTAAACACCCTCAGACTGGTATCATGAGATGTAGGCCTAGGCCTACTCTTACTAGCAAAAATACACAGTTAAGCTAACTAGCTTAATGTTCTGTTTCATTATTAACAACCGCAACTGAACAAAATTCGTCGCCATAGCATAATTGTTATGAATTTACTTTATGTCTTATGATATGTACAGTAATTCACACGACAACCTTCTTTCGCCAACGACAGACATACCGGCGGTGTTGGCATTTTGTTCCAACGTGGCCAAAACGGATCGAACAATGTCAGTTCTACAATTTTCTATGGCACTTGTTAAAGTCTCTTTGGCATCAGATGGAATTGTGATGCTATCCATGCCTGTAAATGAACTAGCTCATTGTCGACAGGCTGTATTGAAATACTCAAAATACTTGACAAACCAAAGGTTTGGCTATGCTAGTTTCAGTGTTGACGTTTTGGTTAGCCTCGTTATGGATTTTTAGCAGACGAGCTTCAATTCACAGGAAGTTTAGGTCTTATCACATGCGCATGAATATTTTTTCATTAATTAAGCCTAAACATTGTTAGTTTGCTGTTTTAGACTTGAAATATTTTTTTTTTTGTCTAGCCACATGAACAAAATCCCACAAGGACATATAACAAATGTCATTAGTGTTGTATCTAGAGCGCACTATTTGCCTTGACAAATACCGGAAACGGCCTTTATAAATCACAGAGGTGTTGCTCGGCCGTCAAAACACGTTGGGCTAAATTTTTAACTTTCGACTTTGTGTTCGAATAAGAACTTATAACTGTTTGAAATTTCGACTATACATCATGTCAAGGTTTTTAGTTACACGGCTGAGCGCCCGTTCACACGCTGTGTTTCGAAATTGTGTTGCAGGACTGTCTACAAAAACAGGATCAGCCGATCACATAGACAGTTTGGTGAAGGGTAAAAAGGTTGTTGTCTTCATGAAAGGGAACCCTGAAGCACCTAGATGTGGATTTAGTAATGGTGTCATGCAAATTCTTAACTTCCATGGTGTGAAAAACTTTGAAACGCATGACGTATTGGCGGACGAAGAATTGAGGCAGGGTATGTAGCTGGTCGTTTCTGCAACCTTATATCTATCGGCCAGCAGCCGTGGTTTAGTTATAAGCGTGCTGGACTGCTGATCCTCCTTCGAGTGCACTGCTCTGAGGATCGAGTGCCTTTAACGGCAGAGTCACCCTAGGTGTGTGCATTGACTCGGGTTGGTTTTACGGGGTTTCGTCTCTTTTTTTCCGCCCTCTGGCATAGGGCAGTTTGTTTGATTGGGGTTTAACGTCGTACTCAAGGATATTTGACTTTCATGACGAGGTACCAGACCAACTTGCAACAAACAAAGACAAGACGGGACAAATACAGGACAACAGCAGGGCGCAATACAGACACCTCAAACAGATCGGCTTCCTGTTCCCCTTCAGCTCTGAGAACACCAGTGCAATCATGAATCCCCCTCCCACCACCCACCCGGCATAAAACTCCAAGGCAAAATGAGAAAAGAACAACCTGTATAGTCCTCTAAGTGAAGCTTATAAACCCAAATCAAACTAACAAACAAATATATCTCTATTAGTCTATTGAGCTGAGCATGGAAGCATAAACAGAAGAGACATGTCTGCTACATCAAAAGTGTATTATCAATTTATCATGTATGGTTTTGACAGAACAAGGTGGTAAGTTTTGTGAAATCAAGGTCTTATATACACTTCTGCAAATTCTGGCACTGGCGTCTGTCATTTGAGTCTTGTTCCCCGTTAAACTGTATGTGGAGCATTCGATTGTATTGAAAACTAAAGGTGGGAAACATTAGTTGAGTTAAAGTGAATAAATTGCATTTTTTAACAATAAATTTTAAACTCACCAAAATCAACAAGATATCCCAAGTCAATGCACAGTTGCCATAGTTGGTATACTATAGTATTAAAATATGAAATCCCGTATATTTTTTGCCATGATGATGTATTCAAATATAGAACAGATTCTAAGATTTAACAATAGAGTTACAGACTCTGTGAAACAACAGCAAGAGCTGTCGATACCGATATATCAATACTAAATGTAACATGTTTGATCCTTCCGGCTTTCTTTCTTCTTCCTTTTTAAAATTTCTGGCATAGTAGTGAATGGTTTGAAATTTGGTTGTATTTGTCAACAAAACTATGTAATCTTTTTTCTTCTTGTAGGAATAAAGGATTACAGCAATTGGCCTACAATCCCTCAAGTTTATATAGATGGAGAATTCGTCGGTGGAATGGATATCATGTTAGATATGCACAAAAATGGAGAATTAATAGAAGAGTTACAGAAAGCTGGAATACGCTCTGTTTTATTGGATAAGGAAGATTCATCTCCAGACCGACAGGGATAGTATTATTATCTAAGACAATATTGGATAAACCTTATCAAGCAGGACACAAATGAAATTGTATTTGTATCTACAGAATAATTGGTGTGATTGGAATTTCAACAGTCCTCCATGCACTCATGTGTAGATATTATGGAAAATAGAGAAATGCTCTGTTTTGACATTAATAGGAATGTTGTATACTCTTTCCAGATTCCTCAGTGTAGATGTCAGGACACCAGAACGATTAACTGAAAATTTGCTAACAGCATTTTAAAATGAGATACTTGATAACTTGCTAGCACGATATTAAACCGTGAGATCTTTACTAAATCTTGACCAAAGGTACTGTTAAACCCCAATCAAGCAAACTAAGTCTGGGTTATGATTTCTCTACTACTTCAAAGTATTAAAGATGATGTGTACTGAGTCATTGTACCTGGTGTGATCAATGATATAATAAAACAAATCTTTTGAACTTGTTCACACAAATACTTTTTCTTTAACTTGTTTAAGTGGCATTTAGAAGCTGGGATGAAAACAATACCAGAAAGACGTTATAATGGATTTTCAACTTTTGGATTTATTGATATGTTTTCATGCTTGAAAATGGTGCTAGTATCTGGTAACGTTTGGTATCACTAAATCTAAATCTAGAAGTTGAAAATCAATAAAGTTTTGCTTATTATGCTACGTTTTTTGGGGTTACAAGAATTGTTCTACATTTATTTTTCTTCCAAAAAGAAGACTAAATATAAGCTGCCAGAATCAATGGGAATATGATTAGCCAAAATGTAGCAGTTCATAATTATGAAAACATTTTTGGAAAATGACTTGATCCCATGCCATAATGAAGTAGAAGGTGGTATTTTGAAATGGCGATTGGGTTCAGACTAGTTCTGCATCTGTCACATTTCCTATCTAGAGCAGAAAATTAAATAGTTCAATCAAACCATAAGCACATGGTTAACTGTTATGTATACGTTTACGGAGTCACTGAGAGGTTTGTCTATTATTTTTTTTAAAGGAGAAGGCACGCAATTTTACAGTGAGTTTTGGTCGTTTTGTAATACTATTTTAGTAACAAAACGACCCTCAGATTAAGCAATTAATATTACCCTAGTAATTTAAATTTCACAAACCGGAAGTGACGTACGTGGTGCAAGTGATACACAATAACCACATTATTCCATATGCTATAGCTACGATTAATCAATCATATCCCAGTCAAATTCTTCTCCGAATTTTTCTATCAGGCAGAATTATTACTGCGCAGGCTTGTACCAAATTATTCTAAGGAAGAACTAGAAGCCAGGAAGACATATTTAACTACAAGAACAGCAGATACGACAATGTGTAGGGCGAGATGCGAATACCTATAGATTTGTATTATACAGTCAATATACAGGCCTAGTCGCACGGAAGACAAGCATTGGCATTCGTGGTGTAATGCCCTCAAAACGGTAAGGAAAGCTTAATTTAACAGGTGTTCGCATTAATGGGGAACTTGAACTGTCCAAATCATTAATCAGTTTAGGCTATTTATCTGGGCTACCTTTATTGATAATATGCCGGGGATCAGTGACAAGCTCAGCGTCTTTCTCTCGTTGTTGACTAGCTGAATCCGAGGCAAAACTGCTCTGGTTCCTTTCTGCCTGGTGTCTGGCACCTCGCGCTTCGCGACAGCACATTCAGATTTTTTTTTTGTGCTGGGCAAAATGAAAATACACATGATATATACCGCATTTTTTAAAAACTTATTTTTATTAGCTGGGTCAATTCATGCTGAAGGTCCCTTTCATAATCGGATGGCATAAAACGTGTAATGCACAGTTTCAAGTTCTTTAACTTGTCAACTGATGTATTTACTGGCAAATCTTTGTTTCTGATTTTTACCGGCACTGCCTTGAAAACAGAATATCTCCGGAAACAGTGAAACGGAATTCTTTTTGCAATAACCAATTCATAAATCTCACATCCAGGTACTACAAAGGCATGCATAATTCCTGTCAGAAATGATATATTCATACGTTTAACAATACAATAGCATACAATATGCTGTGGGTCACTTGCACCACATACGTCACTTCCGGTTTGTAAAAGTTTAATTATTGACTTAATTTTAATTAGTTCCTTGACCTGAGAGCTGTTATGTTACTAAAACGGTGTTAAACCACGTGCCATCTCCTTTAAAGCGAAAAGTAATTAAAGATTGAACTGTTTCTAATTAAAAACAGTTAAATTGGAGCATATAATTTAGTTTTCCCATGATCAAATATTCAAGTCGCAAATCTCTAACTGCTTATTTCTGGCACTTCAGTTTTAAGCAGATTCTACCTTTTCCAAGGCTTATTTCTAGAAAAGTATTCATGCTAGAAACTTCAAATTTGTACCATTGTAAAGAGCACCTTGCGATCTAATAAACGGTGTCTCGTTTTTTCAGAAGTTCAGTCCTGATGTTTTCAAATGTTTTCTGAAAGTTGAATTTTAAATTTTTATAAGACTTTCCAAGTTAGGATAGACAAAAAAAAATAAACTTGGATCGTTCTAATGAAAATTAAAAAAAAAAAATGAGGCACCATTTACAAGATCAAGGACTATTTTACTCGGTCAACTAACTCATTGAGTTTTATCGTTATTGTACATCGAGAAATAAACCATGACAGATGGAGTGTATTTTTTTCTGTTGCCGTTTACTTATTTTGCAATATTTTTAGAAGTATTAATTATATTTTCACCACATGTACATATATGTAATCTTGAGCTTTCCAAGCTTTCCAAAAAAATATATACACATATATATGGTACAGATTTCTATTCTTCTGCATAAGGAACTAAATACAACGGGTGTTCTGAAAATCGACCAAGGGATCCAGCAAGACGTTAACGAACAGGTCACAGGGTATAATCTAAGAGGCCACACAGATTAATTATTATTTATTTGTCAGAAACCGGCCTTATTTACTGACTATATATAATACAAGTTTATAAGATACGTATTTGTATCTAGTTATGTCATATATAGTTTGTCAATGTGAAAGTCCACTTTCCAGCATTTTGGACTCCGGACAAACAGAAGCGGTGCCTTTTCAGTTTCCTGAGTTTACAGCTTATACAGTTAACGAGCCTTTTGAAGTTGGTCACTATATATCTCGTCTCCAAGGACGGAGGTTTCATAGTAAAGCTGTCGGTCGATTTAAGATAGACTATTAAAATTGCTGCTGCTATGTTAACATCTAGTTGAATATATTGCAGCATTAAAATAGGATTTATCCCCAAATATGAGAAATACACAAAGGAAGAAAAAGCTATAGTGGCATGGCCGGAATACTATATTGATAAAGTTTGTCATCCATAAGCTGAAAGATTGGAGATTGGTATATTGTAAAAAGACATATCAACGAACCACTACATCTTCTCTAGACAAGGGTTTTATATTCGAGCAACTCTCCATTACAACCCTTGTCGGATAACTCGGGTACAACGAGTGTATCAGCTAAGCCACCTGGCGGATAA
>JAVFBX010250590.1:0-10056 GCA_034783855.1 Mopalia kennerleyi | reverse complement strand
TCTGGAAGAATATTTAAATTTTATACTTTTAGTAAGCTAAAAAATACCACTTAGCCTACAAAGTTGGAGGTGGGATTAACGAAAAGCTTCTAATTTCGGCTTCTTCGGAAAAATAAGTATAACTCATTTGATTCTGTAATTACAAAAAAGTCCTTATTTTGGGCGGTAGTGCCCCTTTTAGACCTGTAAGCCGTAGTAACGCGAATGTACACAACAATTCAAAACCGTAGCTGTAGCGGTTACCGCGGTTCGCGAGTTCAAAAATCGGTGGAATAATAATAATAAACAGAACAGGAACAATAGACGATAGTCGGAATCCTAATAAAGCAAATGGTGCACGTTGATGCCAAAAACCTAGCAGCCCTTTCGAAAAGATGAGCGTAAACCTTCGACTCTATTATAAATGTGTGGTTTATTAATGAAAGGAAGGTATGCTGCTTTTTAAAAAAAATTTCGTCGTATTCTTGCAATACTGGTATACGGGGTAATAAAAGTCTTTCTCTTCCTTTTAATGTTCTTTGTTAATTCGAACATCCATCGGACCGGAATTTCTGATAAGTTTAATACCATAAGGAAACTACTGATTCAAAAGACAGTTTTTGTCCCACAAAATCACCCCTTTCTGGGTGAGTATTTCGCTGTCATTGCTAAAACTTGTGGATTGGACACATCTATCTGTGTCATCAGCAGGTGGAAAGAGACTTAGACATAAAGAGAAGATTGGGCAATAATAAGGATACATCGTGCTCCTTAACTGATCGCTATGCCACGTGTACAGAGCGCTAACATAGTTATGTCGTTCTCGCAAATGAGCCTACAGATAATTATAATAAGTAACACATTTGTAGCCAATCTACATCAATTCCATTTCTCTGATCACGTGATTTAGTTGTCTTAAAATATAAAGGTATGACTGCTTTTTTTTTGTTCTAACATAATAACTATATATAAATAACCACTATCTTGAGCATGCAGCTAACACATTATCAGTATTTATTTCCCGTCATTATACAGTATTAAGGATTTTACGAGGTCGTTGATAACGTATATAGTAATTAACCTCTCAAAATTACAGCGTTATGTTGTTTTACACCTGATGAAGACACCTGCACTTCCATGCAGATCCCTCCAAATCCCTCCAACTATAGATTATGTCCTTATTACCCTTTGTTTTAAGACTTACACGGAGGATGTTTCAAATCTCTCAACTAAGACGGTTTAGTTATTTTAGACATTTGTGGACTCGAAAGCCCTTGTTTATTTCTCCTAATTCCCTCCATCAGTCTATAGCAAGATCGTAATGTATGCTGCCACAAATCATGATTAATCGCAATATATAGACATAATACGCATCAGTATTCTCTGGAGATAATCCTTTATCAAACTGATCTATTACATGTATCGAAAGTTTAGCTATTTCGTTGTCGTTACATTGTTGTTTCCTTACCGTTAATGAAAATCCAGAATCCCTGGGTTGTTATTTCGTTGTAAAGAGTTAACACAAAACTAATACATTCAAAGGAAACACAACTGTTTTTCGACCTAAACGTTTCATTTTTATTGCACATTTTCAATGACAACAATCTGTATTGTACATGCAAAGCTGTTAATTAGTTACTTTAAAAAGCCGAACTGACGTCATGGTTCGAAAACACGGTAGTAATATCATCTAGTCGGGGCTATATTGCCTGCACTGGTGGCTACTTTCATTTTAACCCGAAAGTAAGGGTTCCGTCCCCAAGCGAAACAACAACAACAAGCAACCGCTTGTACATATCAACCTGGTACTAAAATCCGGATTATTTTACAACCGCATTTTAGCTGAAAACGTGCTAACGGTATGTGTTACTCAAAGGGATATTTTCATATGTATACACAGATTAACATTGCCCTTGTATGACCAAGCTTGTGTATACGCTGTGTTGTTACAGACTTGCAATGAATGCATAAGCAAACGAACACACTGGTGACCAACCGTGTTTTCGAACAATGACGTCAGTTAATTAACTAATTAAGGGCTACGCTTACTCGAATGTAAGTGCAATACAGATGCTTGTCTTGGAAAATATGCAATAAAAAAAAATACGTTTAGGTCGAAAAACAGTTGTATTTCACTTTAAGTATACATTAAGAGATAACGTAGTTGGATAATTAAAAGTTGTGTTTGGTCAGTTAAAGACTTCTGAGGAATGGCGAACGAGATTTCAATTAGAATCTGTGTCATGAGAGAAAATATCACACCATCATCTGGCAATCAAATGCACATTTTTGACGTTTTTTTTGACATTTTTGATGTATCAACAGACTGATTAATCTTTCAAATACGAAGTCATACGAATCGAATATAAAACACAACTGTCTATGTATTTTTTTTTATCTTTGTTGATATGAGTAAACATTTCTAATTTAAGTTCATGTACATGTGAAGATGGGTTACTGTCTGTAACATTGTCATAGCAGACCAGAAATCCCCAGTGTCGCACCTGTCAACGCCTCGTGGTGTATTGGCAGAACATTTACTTCACCTTCCGCTTTTTTAAAACTGTGATGCATGCAACTGTACGATATAGAAGATAAATCACTGGTTTGTTTCTAATCTGTGACATAGGAAATGATGTCCAGTCCGAATGTTACGTGTCACAAACTTTATTCAATCAGTGTAACATGGGTGAAGATTGATGAAGATGAAATATTCCAAAGAATCAAAAAAAAAATTTAAAAAAAAAAAAAAAAAACCCTGTGAACATACAAAATAAAAATATATGTCAATCACATCATTAAGAAACAATACTCAATTTGTTACTGTTCGGTATACTTTATGTTCTGTTTAATTACAGCAATTATCTTTGCTTTTTGGCTTTTACCTATAAAGCTCACACAATGAAATATTAAGCAAAATGTGTTAGCTAGTCGTTAAGCTTCCAAGCGTCCGGTTCTACAACGAAGTTGTGAAAATACCACGTAAGAACTTCACAGAACATCGGTGTTCGCTCAATCGCACGAATGAAAAGAAACTCTTTTGATAAATTCGACGAAAATATAAAACGCAAACTCACGTGTTGGACGACTTTTCCACGCTGAAAACATCACATGTGCGTTCAGTTACGCAAAGTTTTGAGAAAGAGGCTGCAAACTGCCCTCTATCGATCGATGCTACGGACCACTTTAGGGGTGTTCCCAAATTATCAAATATGGGGTCAAATACTACAATCGACCATCGGTCAATCAACACAATATCTCGTTTAATTGATAAAACACTGCTAGATGTAAACTTTCAACCGTCACATTTCGTTCCAGAAAAGAAGACAAGGCAAGCATTTTCATTCCGGAAGCTGGTAAGATTTAATCCATTTTGTTGACAAAGAAATACTATTTTCTACAGCCAATATACTTTTTTATCCTTCACGTTTTGAAACATTCTATAAATATTGTTGTAGTTTATAGTGAATGGCTGACACATAACGAGCTTATTATCTTCTTTGGACATGTAACCTTTCGATTATCGACTAGTATACCGTCTTATATACAGGCGTTGTGTGCCCCTGAGAGCAGTGTCATTCTCCCATGACGTATAACCGTTATACATGAACTGATATATGCCACTAATGATCTCAAGTACGTCTTGTCTGGATACCCAATTTGCCTGGACTTGGCTGGGCATGCCGACTTAATGACGTTAGTAGTCTATCAAAGCAGAAATAGAAATTCCGACGTTCATCTCAAGACAACAGGCTGGGCTATTACATGCTGGGTTGTGGATTACAATTGGCCATCATTCTATTAATGTTGCCACCTTTATTTATCACATATTTAGTCAAACATTTGAAAAAACTTCCCCAGATATAACACTGTTTGCACGCGTTTGAAGTTCACACGTCGAATAACGTCAAACTGCCGTCTCCAGGTGGATGCGGCACTGATTCGGGACTAAGCATATGTCCGTTCTTTTCGTGAAAGATTCCTGAACATTAACATGAATGGAATTAAAACCAGTATTCCAAGTGGTATTGTCTCCGTTAATTCAATGATGGTCTATTGATAGTTAAAACTCTCATTATGAAGCTTCTTAAGAATTCCAATAGATTCCTAGTGGTACGGAATGACACCTTAAACAAATATGTTTATGAAGTTGAGCAGTATCAGAACAGTGGCCATTTCATTCCATTTAAGATTCTCAAATAATTTTAATGACTAAGTAAATTCGTAATATATTTACACTCATTATTTATAGCAGATAACCGTTGTCACGTTATCCGCTTTTCAATTCGACTATAGTTCATTTAGTTTCGGTAAGAATCATTGATTTCTTCTGACTTTAGCGGCGATCTAGAAGTAAAGATTCCATAGTTCAACTTGGAGATGTTTTGGGCCAACTCAAGACGTCTGTATTCAAAGACAATCACCTAGCAGCTTTTAAGGTATGTTTCCTCATCCAGTGCTAATCTCCAAGGAAATCACGTGATGTGTTTGTCAGATGTTCCCGACACAAGACACACCAGTTGGGTTATATATCACCCGGCACGAACAAACCTTTTATTCTCCTCACATCATTGACAAGTTCTTTTCCTCAGAATATACATTTGTCTACTTTGGCTGATTGCTTAAAGGATTAGAATTCACCAATTCTGAAATATACTACAAATTCTTAATTATACTACAAATTGTGAATTATACCACAAATTCGGAATTATACTACGAATTCGGAATTATTCCCCAAATTCGGAATTATACTACGAATTCGGAATTATAATACAAATTTGGAATTATGCCACAAATTTATAAATATACTACAATGTGTGAATTTTATTAACGATTCGAATTGCATAGAAATTGATGAATGGTAACACAGGTTATGAGATGGATCACCAGTGAGATAATATTCAATAACAAAGAATGACTTATATCTACATTCTAACACTGTAAATTTATTAGTGGGTTGTCGTCTAAATTAAGCTTTTGGCTGCATTACGATGGCCTATATAGTTAGATGTTAAAGTTCACGTATTTTTTCCGTTGTCCTTGTCGGAACAGAGGATATTAAACCAAAGAGCAGGTGTTCTTTTGACGTGTTCACTCGTTAAAAAGACAAATGGACATATACAATACAGCATAGCGATATCCGTCTGATGCTTATAATATAAGTCTTACATAAAGCATGTCAAATACATATATATATAAGTTGATTGACGTCAAGTGCTATCATTATATCCTAACCATGACACAGTTTACAAGAGAAGTAGCTGACAACTATAACGATGGTAAACGTAACCTGATACATGCCGGCCACTGTAACTCATAGTTGACACAAATAAATCACGTTACAAAGTTAACTAGTTAGTTGAAATTTCATAAGTTGAAAGGTCTCCACACGTTAATGTGACAAAAAAGAAATTATTACCCCCTTTTTAGCTCCCTTCCAACAGACTTCTGCTGATTGGTTGATTGACTGATTGGTGTGTTACGCCGTTCTTCGTCCTTAAAGGGGGTTTAATTAAAATGACGGCGGTGTATTCCAAATATAATTGACACTAGCACAACCAATATGTTAAGCGCTGCCATAATGTTGGAAGGTTACTTTTCCTCCAGCGCTTAGTAGAGACAGTATTGTTACTCTTCAAATAAACTGCCCTTAACCAGAGCACCAGACTGCTGCTGGGATCCGAAAGCACTGATATAAGAAGGCACTTATCTAAATTTTGAACATTCCAGTGCAATGCACTTTACTCGGTTACCACCAATCAGATGTAGTCAGATTTTTTAAGCTGCAAAGCAGACGTTACACATTCATTCGCTTGACACGTTTTCTCTCGTGGTTTGGTATATAACAACATCAGCTAGATTCATAAATATAATTCATAAGCCCAGTAGATAATAGTATGTTGTTATCAGCGCACGTTATCTTTACCTTTTTTAGGATCTCCACTGGTCGGATTTAATTAGTACTTGGACAAAAGAGAAAAACGGCCTGATTTCATCTTGTGAGTCTAAACGCCGTGAAGCCGTCTGGGAATTGTTCAAAAGCGAGTGCGTTTTTTTGATCGATCATCTAATGGTCCTAAAACACGTGGGTATAATTAATTACTTCTCACATCTCATCCTCTCTGTTCGCTGATTCTAGGTGGTCACGCAATTGATCTGCTCCTGGTTTTTTTCAAAGATTCTGTGGTGTGGACGGTTTGAAACTGTTCTGATTAAAAAATGCTTATGGTCAATCAATTGTTTTAAATTTTTTTATTTATTTGTAAGCAAAATTAAAAACAATAACATTTCAATGATTTTTCTGTACTCGCATGGGCTACGCATTTTATAACACTGAAGGTTTTGTAACTTTAATTATTTGCAGAATTTGATAAATCGTGGCCATCAGAATGTAAAAGGTTGTCCTTAGCTAATGTATAACGGTGACTACATTACTAAAATGATTAATTTTAATTGGATAATAAGCGTTTTTACTGGAATTATTACTTTTAATGTTGTTTTAAATACCTTTACTTCCACTACAGAAGTGTTACCTTTAGGTTGTTTTTTATTAACAGTGTTTTCTGGAACCTTTAAAGAACGTACAGGTTGAAGGCTTCCTAATGTACGCTGAACCCCAGGCTTTGTTTGGAAATCTGGACGAATTATGTTATGTAAGAATCACCTATCTCTCTTCTAATGTTTGCCGTCTAAAGGTACATCTTGAGGAGAGTAATGAAAAACACCGACCCTCTTTCTTTAAAACGACATTCACGAAAAGTTGTTCAGATGTATCGATGCTTTGGTGGTGCATGTTACTTCAGAAGGCCATCCTTATTATTCCATTGAGCTCTTCTAGTGAGAATTATGTGCTGAGTATGGAAGACACGGTATTAACCAGAAACTCTAGAACGCCACGTGTTTGAGTTACTAACGATGGTGTATTTCTTGTTCAGTCATCTCAGGTCTACGCGGTAGTGTCCAAAACTACCATCATGTAACAACAAGCCCCAGACTCACTAAAATGAACTGAAAGCGGGTGGGGGACATTCAATTAAGTTTAAATATAAAAGGAAACAAACTGGTTCTTTACCTTCGAGAGGTCCAAAACAGTATACTTGGGATAGAGGGAAACTTATTCGAAAATATGACGCCAAGACATTCCTAAAATCGTTTTTGATACAGTGAACTATCTTTCCGATACTAGGTTAGATCTTAAAACTCTATAACTCAATTGCCACAGTGAATTATTTAGCATCAGAGAAAATCTCTTCAGTAAGATGTTTATCTAAGACATAAACATATAACTTTACCTCTAACAAGTTTGGTGTGAATATCTTCCCGAGACAAGGAGGAAAAGAAGATCGTCGCATTAAGCCTCTCTTCCTTCCTGACATTGCCTCCATAGGCGATAAAACATGAGTTAGCTAGAGTTTACGACAGCTACTTTCAGATGACCTCTTTTTAATCTACCCAATCAGATTGGGGCTTTCTTAGAATAAGAAAGAGGCGGTCTAAACACAGGATGACAAGTACGCTATATATGTTATATACATGCACGATCTTAGTCCCATTAACTGGTCCAGACGTCATCACAGACATCAATTGGAAGTGGCGCCACGCTTGTGTGTTGTAGACTTTGATTAGCCTACGTGTTTCTACCATAGTTCAATGAAATTTTTGCCACGTTTTTGTTTCGAGGGATAGTAATGTGGAAGTCTCGTCTTACACATACTGACCCTTGCATAGGAAGATAACGTGTATCCGGCGAAAGCCAATTATTACCGGAACGTACAACACGGAGAAAAGTGACGTCACATGAAGCCTCTAGAAAGCAATCAGTTCTCTGGATCGTATATCAAATGACTGGACAGCTGACATAAACACTCTCCTATACATATGGAACCAGAATTATACCTTAGTATAACAGCTGTCTTGGTTCATGTACATTTAGATATTTGTATCTTCTGATCTGAATTTAGATTGTAATGTTGCGACGTCTGAAGTAAACGTTAAAGCTAACCGGCGTATCATACGGAACCACGTGATTATACTGAACCACTCTTCTCTCTCTCCATGATCTCATTTCATTTTATCATCTTTTACTGTGGTATAAATACTTCCGTCGATTAGTTGACTTAAAAGACAGGCTACTAGCTGTCAACAATTATGTAAAAGGGAACTGTTTCTTTGACTTTAACGTACCATTCTATATATGGCTACTATCTTATTCTCTGTTCAAATCTGCGGCCCTCGGAAATAGATCAACCTGCCAACATTTATTAGATGTATTACTGCAGAATCTGTATTTACAGCTAGATTAAAATCTTATTTGTTGAAATAATTTCTATACAAAAATTTCGCAGGTCACTATATATTTGAATATTGCACTTTTTATTACAAACATGTGTTTTTTATTACACGTTTACTTTCTACCACCTCTTTAAAATCTATGCTTTATTAGATATTCTAAAAGGATAGAACAAGCTCGTTGGAGCTTTATTTCCGCCATTTTGTTTGCTGTACTTTATGAACTATTATCAATATATAATATTGGTTATTCAATTCCGTGTTAAATAGGATTATATGTGTGTGGTTACCTTGTAAATAATGTCAACATGAATCTGTTCATTTTTTTACAGGTCAGTTATACATTTTGTAAAGATTTTATAGCTGCATTGGTGAAACACACGAGTGACACAGATTTCGGTTCAACGAAAATATTAATCAAGGCATTTCAAAAGGTGGGCATCAATCTTAATAGATTCAGATAGAATCTGATTAAAATCAAACGCTTGGAAATTCAACTGATTTAGCGCAATAACCATTTAACATGTCGATTTTAACACTATCAATTCAGCGTTTTTTCACCTTGTCTTGACAGATTTTTGATAAAACAATGAGTGCTCCCAAAAATAAGAAACAAACAAATGACTCAAGATGCAGACATACAGAACCAGCCACCCACGCTGCTGAGAAGCGTGAGCTGACTAGACGTTACTACAGTCTGCCAAGCATGTTGTAACATCCTTCGACACTTTCCGTATCGGTACAGTTACTTCGGTGTGACTGGAAGCAGTAATATAACACGAAAACGTGCAATGTTAACAGCGGGATGTTTTGTGCGCATGTGTGGAAATCAACTAAATTACTCCGCGGATTTATATATATATAAAAAAACGTCAAACAAAATCACATTTAAACAAAACACTGTTGCTTTTTTATGTATGACTTGTTGCAAATAGTTCAAATTTCGTCCGCTGTTAATATTTTAATAATGATGAAGCTACAATAACGTCACCATTTCAACACAAGAATAGCCTTCAGAAGAAAACAATAAACTCGTGGATAACTCAATCATATGATGAAAGTAAACCGCTCTACAGAGATTATTTATGGCACGGAAATGGCCGAGGATATTCAGACATGTCTGCCCATGTCTGAAACCTCGACCAATTCCGTACCGTTAATAATCTCTGATGGAGAGCTCATTTCCATGGCGGTCGTAGCTATTGAATATTCATGAGTTACACTCACTGACCTATATATAGTTTACATGGCTCTCCACTGTTTAGACTTTGCTCTGTTCCCATATGCAGTTTGCTGTACTCGCACTAAACTGAAAATGTCGCCGTGGCTCACAAATACAGTGTGTATGTTCCTTATATCCATGAGTTACTAATTTGTTCATAGTTAATTAACAGTTCACTTGTCAAACGGATAACGAAACAGAGGTAACTCCCATGGGTTTACTTTCATCATATCACTTATAGTTATCCACGTGTTTATTGTTTACGTCTCAAGGCTATTCCGGTGTTGATATGATGACATCATTGGAACTACATCATTTGTAAATACTTACAGCGGAAGAAATTTGAATTATTTGCGACAATTCATACATAAAAAAGAAACAGAGTTTTGTTTAAATGAGATTTCAACCGAGAAACAGGCTTGTTTGAAATGGGTTTTTTTAATACAAATCCGCAGAGTACTTTGGTTGATTTCCACGCATGCGCACAAAAATATCCGGCAAACATTACACTTTTTCGTGTTATATTATTGCTTCCATTTACATCCGAGATAACGGTACCGGTACGA
>JAVFBX010250579.1:0-10056 GCA_034783855.1 Mopalia kennerleyi | reverse complement strand
GACCCTTAGGTATATCAGTGAGTCATAAGATGTGACTTCGGCAATTGTGGGGGTGTTTTTTACGAAGTTTCCTCTCGGTTTTCCACCATAATAGGGCAAAGAACAGTGTGAAGTAGACAATCCATCGTCATATAAGTGAAATACCCTTGAGTATAACGTTAAACCCTCAATCAAACCGAACAAACAAACAATAAATTATGTAGTAAATACATTAAAAAATAACAGCAAATTAAACTAATGAAAAAATAAAAAATGTATACATATACATGCTGTTTTTATTTGCATCTGTGTTAAATATGATTTTCTTTTGAAATAGGGTGATCGTTCAAACAAACAAAAAATAGTCATATAAATTTCCTTAACTTTTCTTGAAACACAAACCAGAATAACTAAGCATGGTGTGAGCTTTGGTGCGGTATGGTCTCCACACTTTCTCAAACTACTGTATTATTCTGGTTTGTGTTTCAAGAAAAGTTAACAAGTGTTTTTACCAAGCCGATGAAACTTTTTGGATTAATATAAATTTGTTTTTTAATATTATATGTAGATGTAGATACAAACTATGTCCCCAATATGAAAGTTTCCAGTTATGTTTTAATAATGATCATGAAGCGGAATAATGATCTCACTTTATGACAAGATAAGGTAACCTACCTACAGCATACTTTAACATTACAAATTGTTGAAACTTTTCTTTTTGTAAAAAGTATTATTCCAAAATGTAGGTTTTTAAAGTGACCAAATTCAGTATTGTATCTATCACTTTATGTGTTTATCATCGTGTATCAACTGGTGCTTTCCCTCTGCTTGATCATTATAACTTGAAACTCATGGTAAAACACAGTAACACCTTAACACTTCATTAAACCACTAACCAAATGCCACTACATTATGTTACTTTGTTGACAGGAACTTTATTCAGACCCAAGTGAAGAAGTTTCCCCACGAGGTCCACGTCATGTGACTCCAATCAGCCAATCCCCAGCCAGCCAGTTTCCATTCCCACAACCTGGGAAACATCTTCCTGGTATTCCAGCCAGAG
Organism: Mopalia kennerleyi; assembly: GCA_034783855.1. NCBI lineage: Eukaryota > Metazoa > Mollusca > Polyplacophora > Chitonida > Mopaliidae > Mopalia > Mopalia kennerleyi. The sequence continues at coordinate 9,014 of JAVFBX010250579.1, read as the reverse complement.
TCCAGCAGGTATTTAGGTCTTTGATATATGTTAATATATAAAGTAGTTTGGATTGCCTCTGAGCTTGGCTTTGGTGATTTATATGTACCATGTAAGCAAACAAAATGTATGCAGAGATAATCTTGCCGGTGAAAATGACCATGGATTTCGCCAGGCATCTTCCCAAATTTTAATTAATATTAAGAGAAGTAGAGAAAACAAAGTTTACACACTTTCAAAAATGATAGAACCTGGCTTTAGTTCCACAAAGCAACCTTGGGCTAAGTTGACCTCAATTGCCATGACGACACAATGGCTTCAGTACTGGTCGTCATGACAATTAAGATGAACTTAGGCTAAGATCGCTTTGTGGCAGAGTCATGCAAATTTTGTTCTCTTCACTTATATTGTGATATTTAAAACCGCAAAATTCGCAGGACGCCGTGATATAAAGTAAAGTTATTATCAGTAAGGTACTGTTCAGATCTTTTCGAACTAAAACAATTTTTTGGAGTTATATCATAGATGTAACTACATGTACATGTATGTGCTTCATGTGTCAGTATTAAAACATGCCCCGTGGGGGAAGGGTTGGCCAGTCCTGCAGAATACTCCCTCGGCTTCCTCGGCCTGTGGCCCTGTGGTTCTCAGAGATAAAGGGAAACAGGAAGCTGATCTGTTTGTACGTTTTATTTTTGTCTCTATCGTCATATAAGTGAAATACCCTTGAGTACGACATTAAACACCAATCAAACAAACAAACTGATATGGATTTATGGTAGACCGGTTCAGTTTGCTTTCTATAGATTACCCTATAACTTCTAGCAGTTGGGACAGCCCACAGAAATAACATGTAAGACCCTCTGTGGTAAAGCCTATTTCTCTGTCCCAACTGCTAGAAGTTATAGGGTTTTAAACATATTGACTGTAAAGTAATCATGGACTTTTGTTTATATCTACAGGTAAAACCGGTGAGAAGTTGGAGTCAAAAGGAAGTCTGGCAAACAAAGGAGCTTATGCCTGTATATTCATTGTGATCTTCTTGTCTGCCCTTACATCATTATGTGTCTGGAAACGAACATGAGGATGAACGTCGTAAAATAGAGACCCTTAAAACGAACAGAGGACAAGTGTTGAGAATATATTCCAGTGCACTGGAGACTGACATTTGTCAAGTAATATTCAGATTACATGTGACTGAATTTTTTGACAAATCTATGACAATACCAAAAATAACAGACTGGAAATTTCTATCCTGAAGGAAAAACAAGGACAGTTCTTGATTCCTCCATGGATATGAAACTATTGCGAAAACACAGAGGCTGTCTAAAGAAAAACCTATTACCATACATGTGTTAGTATTGGTCAGAATATCAGCCAATATCTCATGGGTGTAAGACGTTTTTCACTGTTTTAGTCTCAGTTGGGAAATCCAAAATAGTATGTCTGACTCATGTCCGTGGTATATTTCTGCATTAAACCGCCACATTGGTCAAAATTGGAGACTGAGTTGCTGACTCAATATGAAGCTATTAGAAATGCTGCATGGCAAGATTGAAGATGTGAGCCTGGGCATTAAGAAACTTATTTTTCCGAGCGAAATGTTCTCGATGGCTTACTCACTAACAAACCACAAGCTAACTGTTGGCGGCAACCGAAATACAAAAGACCTTGACATCATCGTTAATAATCCATTTAAGAGAGCACTAAAAAGTGACCAATTATTGTAAGGTGTATTAATTTTAAGAAGTTTGCAAAAGGAGGGAATTTGTTGCTTACAACGGACAATTTTTGAAGTATTGTTTGGAAGAATTCATCAACAAGTCGACATCCTTCCACTGGGCTTCCAAGTCAAATTCACAGGAGGATTTTTAACAATCACCCACTGACCTTCTGGATTTTTCTTGATGGATGCTTCAGTATATTTTAATGGTGAAGCAATTTTAACACACAGCATTAAATGTGCAATTCAGTTATCACGAAAAACTGTCCATTGAAAAAAATCAAAAACAAGGTTGTTTCCGTGGTGTCGATTATAAAATCGACCACGTTAAAACAACAGTGGATGGAGATTGTACAAAATGCAGGCTTTGTCTATAGTTTATGATACTGAATGAAACTATGAAAATATACGCATACTTAATTTTAACAAATTGCACTATTTAATATGTAAGTTAAGCATTTAAGTAAAGTATCTTTCTGCTTTTTTTAAAAAATCGAAAATGAATTTATGCTCTGTAAGATCTTTCTTTAAATACGGACATTTAAAAAAATTATTTTTAGCTAAAGCAGAAATTCAATGAACAATAAATCCTGTTTTCCGAGCTGTAATTTACAAATGTTTGGTTACCCATCGTTTTATCCAAAATGTGCTCAAGTTGTTATGAGAGTTGATTTATGTTTCAGTTTTGTTGATGTTTTAACTGAGCCCCAAACGAGTCAGTTTGTAATATTTTGTTTGTTAATGTTCTTTGCTTCTTTTAGTCATGAATTTTTCTCCCTTTTTTTTTTGTCATACTTATTTTAAGGTATAAATATGTAAACAAATTGGTGCCAAATAATTATATTGTGATCCTTTCTTTGTCTGTATAAATAAATTTACCTCCCTATTTAACCTCGTATTCACAGACTAACTATCGAGACAGTATAAAACTATTAATTTTCTCTAAGTTGTTTATTTAATATGTCTAAGCACACATTTAGCTATTATATAAATTAAGACAATTTTTATTTGTAATTAATCATTTATATCTGTATTTCTTCCAAGATCTGGGAAAATTTTTTTGTCAGTCTAAATGTAAAATTACAATACATATATATATATATTGTACACAAACTGGGTCTATCCTGAATGTGTTGGTAATTGTGTGTCTTTGTTCAACAGTTTTAAATTCAATCACCTGCAATCCATTTTATATATTCATTCTCTCGCAAAACATCCAATAATTGTCTTTTTTTTTAAAAATCATTCTTAGCTTTATATTTCAACTAAATCTTTTAACATTGATATGGCTCCATGAAATATGTAAAATTAGCTGTAAATGATTAAAATTAATCAAACATTTTATAAATTCCATTTGACACTGAAAATAAATATTTTGCGCAAGAAAGTGTATGGGTGTATCTGAGAATGTAAGGTTGAAAGAGAAACTGTAAAATACTTCCTTTTGCCCCCTCAAATGACTATGTAGGTCTAAATAATGTCTCACCTTTGTCCCGTTGGTGTCGTCCTAGTATAGAGATCAGGGGCCACTTTCACAAAATGCATACGACAAATAAAATATCGTACAAAATTTTTACGCCATAGTTTAACATGACGTAATTTTATCGTACGATATTTATTTGTCGTACGACGTTTTGTGAAAGTGGTCCCCGGATCTATTGAGTATTGACATATAAACAAAAAAATGAGGAAGGTGAGACGATATTTACATCTTATACTAGCTATGTTGTTGTTGTTTTGACCGAGTATGTTATTAAGTTTAGGCAACAGTTTCAACATGGTAGATTGGTGCTTGATGTCGAGCATGTCTACGCACTGAATGTACATTTAAGCATCTTAAATCAAATTTGAATTGTGTCACAAATCAACAATGTATTTCTGGTCATCTCTACCCTCACACAACAAAAGCTGTTGTTTGAGAAGTAAAGACCTTCAATCCTGAGATTAATTTCCTGTGATTGGGTTTAGGAATCAAAAATTAAATGAACACTCGCTTTAGATTCAACTTACACTTTCAGTGAAAGTTCTTTGTATAAAAGTTACGATTCAAGCTTATGTTGACTGAACAGTATTAAACGGAGGGCGTAGACTCAGGACAGGAATGGCCACCAGGTGGCAGTATGCAATAGTCATAGAGTGCTTTGTTTCGTGGTCCTGTATCTCATACGTTGTTCACACATTTCTGGAAATAAATCTCTTTGTTTTTTTTATTATGAAAAAAATTGTCAGTTTTTGTTTTTATACGCCCATCATTTGATGGGACATATTATGTTATGGGGTTGTCCATCTGTAAACTTTTTGGTTTCCGGACATTAACTTGAAAACCTACAGGTTGCACTGTTTAATTTGGATTACTGTATGTTAACTTCTTGTGGAATTCAAATTCAACTAAATCTGATTGTTCCATGTGACAAGACATCGCTTGGGATTATTTTTGGTCTATTTCTGACTGTACATGGTGGCAAAGTATAAATTTCGTTTCTGTATTTGAATTTGAAAACTTCTTGTGGAATTCTCATCAAACGTAGTGTTCCATGTGTCAAGATGTTGTGTAGGATTTTGTTAGGTATAGTCTTGTCTAGACATGCGGTCACATGGTGGATTTTATTCCAACTCGATTTTAATATTCCGGCTCACTTGAGCTCTTGTTAATTTATGTGGGATGATTGAGGTGCAATGTCAAGCACATTTCACTGATATGATAACAAATAGTCGTTTTACTGCCTTGCCGAACTACACAAATTGCTCTGGTGGCAAAAAAATCTTGCCATGCTTTAATTTTGGTATTGATTGCACCCCACATGTACTTGGAAAGGGTGTTTCAATCACGTCCAGTTAACAGGTGAAAGATGCTAGCAACAAACAGTACAAGTATTCCTCTCAAAAGCTATAAGCATGTCAACAGCAAAAAGTTTTCCGAGAAATTCAAAGTTACCGGGTAAACGCTAAGTTTTTTTTTTTATCTGGGTCCTTGATTGGATCTCTTTCTGATAAAAATCTGATTAGCAATGTCTGATTTTGAGGAAAAAATTTCTGTCTGGTAGTGGTTCTTTTTTCATTTCTGCTCGAGAAGAAAGTTAATCACACAAGAGGTGCTTGGATTTGAACGAAATTTCTCCTTGAAAGTGCTTAGTCTTTAAATTTCCTTAACTTACTCCAATATGAATTGTTGAGTAGGTAACCTAAGGCATTCTCTCCACCAACCCGAAGGCCCTGGGTATCTTCCCTTATATTCCGAGGCCTAAAATAAACCCAATAACCTTGTGCAATCTCTTCTTTGCATGAAATAATGATCAAACTACAGTTACAATAGACTTGTGTGTTTAAGCAAGAGCATATCAGATAACGTTCATGACCTTGAGTGATGGCTGCTAGACAACTTTTGTGTTCTGCAATCAGTTAAAATTTTGAAAAAATTCATGATAAATCCAAGTAGAAGAAAATAAATTATAGTGCATATGTTTGTTTGTCCCTCTAGACTGTTTCATCGATACACTAATGACCATGAAAAAATCACTCATTGAACACTGCACAGTAATGGCTTGAAGTTTCTCAAAGCTTTGCTCCTGAAAGTTCGCTAAAGTTTGGTTGCTCGAGGTTGATTCCTAATTATTGGTATGCAAGAAGCTCTTCCAATATTCCAAATCAGACATTGCTAATCAGATTTTTATCAGAAAGTGCCCTAGTGCATATGAGATGTGTCACTTTGACCATAGGATGATGGTGACGATGCACCCTTGTTAGAAGTCCTTCCATAGTGACCACAATAGAGCCTGTCAGTTGTTAAAATTTAGTGCCAAATACTGAGCCCTGAGGGACACAGAAAACCAAAATGAAGACTTTCATCATGTTACTAGTCATAAATTGGTATCTTATCCAGCTGTGGTGAAAGTGAAAGTAACAATGGCATACCATGCTTCTATATTCCTAAACACTTCAGCTTCTATTATGAAGTTTGGAAGGGTAATAATGGTGGGAACTGTACTTAAAATAAGAGAAAGGCATTCAGAGATTGCTAAATAGTATGTCCCCCCCACCTCGCAGCCCAAGAAACTTCACTGTGTGTTATGGAGAAATTGGCATAATTCTGTGCCTTTAGTTTAATCTACCTTGAACATCTGCATAATGCAAAAATTAGCAGTCAGATAGGGCCTGGACAGAGCTTATTTGCATAATTTATGCAGATCTACATCTGCGATTTTTTTCTACATTGCATATCTGCAAAAATAGCAGAATGCAGTATGCAAGTTTTAAAAGCCTAAGTGAAAAAGTAATCAAGATACAGCCTGGACATGCATCCCGAGCATAGAGCTAATTTGCACAATTTACGGGGAAATAATTCCACGACTTTTTTTCTACATTGCACATCTGCGTATATAGAAGAACGCACTATGCAAGTTTCAAAAGCCTAAGTGAAATAGTAACCAAGATACAGCCCGGACAAGCTTCCCAGACATACAGAGCCAATTTATATAATTTATAGGAAAATTTGCACAATTTCGTGATTTTTTTTTCAATGTTCCACATCTGTGTACATAGAAGAATGCACTGTGTAAATTTCAAAAGCTCTAGTGAAAAAGTAACCAAGATACAGCCTGGGCAAGCTTACCGGACATATGGACAAAAAAGTAAAATCTTTAGGGGGGGTGGAATAATTTTCAGAATATTTAAATAAATCTATTTCACGAATAGTTTATCTTATATTCTTGATTTAACAGGACTTTAAATCCATATACATTAATATGAAAACAATTAATTACAGTTTGTTGATACAATGTAACATCCATTCAATAAATTTTCTAAAGGACAAAAGATATATTTTCATTTAATGCGGAGTGGTACCAATATTTTCATGACCATTATATAATAAATATAACTCAAGAAATTACGCACTGAATTCTTTCATATTTGGCTAGCTGAACAATTCTATTAGATAAAGAAAATACCTTCATTTGGTCATATAACCTCAATTAGGTTTTCATCTAGTACATGCATTTAAAAATTATACAAAGGGAGAAAACTCTGGTGATGGTGTATTTCAATTAAATTCCTAAGGCAACCAAAGTATATATTTAATCCAGTCCATATATGTTCTTCTCCATGGTTATGTTATTAACTCTTCTTGCTAACTACAATCCTTTGTAAAAACATACATCAAAGGGCAATAAATATTTTTTATCCCATCAGCATATTATGCTGTAGGAATAATTTCGTTGCGATGTCTGTCTGGAGGGCGTGAACAAAGTATAAACAATACCACATAACACAGGTTTTTCAAATTTTGGAAACACATTGTTCTTGCAATAAACCACATTCCTATTTAAAATGGGGTCATTCCAATCAAATTTCAACATGACAATAGTATTACAGACTATGTGAACACAGTAAAAACCATACCACTAAACACAGGTTTTTTATAAATTTTAGAAACACATTGGTCTTAACTAAACTACATTCCTTTTTGTGAACTGGGGTCATTCCAATAAAATATCTGGTTAGATAACCATAAGATTTAACTATTTCCATGATTAAAGTGGATTGTTTGTTTGTTTTATTGGGGTTTAACATCGTACTCAAGGGTATTTCACTTATATAACGACGGTTTGTCCACTTTACACTGTTTTTTGCCCTATTATGGTGGAAAACCGAGAGGAAACCTTGTAAAAACCAACCCCCGTGAGTGCCGGAGCCACATCTTGTGACTCACTCATATACCGGAGGGTCGACATACAGACTTGATCCCGTGAACGGTACATCGAAGTTGGCTTTAGAAAGCGCACTCGCTAACCACTAAGTCACGGCCGCGATTAAAGCGGAGTTGCTGTGGATATAGGGAGTTAGAGTACTTCCGATGGGATTAAGTGAGTCACACTCACTTCTTGTATTTCATTGTAAATCCATCAAATTTCAATTGGGTTCCTGATCTCATCACAATGCATCAATTCTACAAATTTGAGAATTCAGAATTGTTTTGTAACCAGCTATAATGTTTAACTGCTATAAAAAAAAGACGTAACAGACAGATGGTCGAACATGACGACGACGGCAATTCCCATTGGATAATCATTGGCCCAGGGATAAAAGTTCATAACGTTACTAACCAAACATGGAGAAATCTGGAGCCACATTTTTTGATTAATTAATTGATATTAATGATGTATTCACGAATAATTAAGTTCTAGGATGGGTGAATAGCTACACCAATGAACACATCACATAGCATATCTATATCTGGTCGGAAAATAATGTTCCTACATAACTAGCAGCTTGGTTATACTTCATTGGCAAGTTGCTCGAGGCGCTATTAATTTTATTTTTATTTTTAATAAAATGTTTATTGTTTAATAACTGTATACATCAAGCTTTTGCCTTATAGTGTGTAAGTAATTAGGGGCCTAAATATGAATGATAGGTTATCATTTTCGCTATTAAATTTAATCCTCTTATTAGAGGACATCACACCACATGGAATGTCTATCTCTAATTCACTATTTGCAATTTAATCTGGTGTTGGCGAGTAATAGCCTTTTGAGCAACTGGACCCTGATTGCCTGCACATAGCAGTTTAAGATGAAATAGGAAATCATGACCACACTGATCTGGGTGCATACTGGTATTAATGTTTGTTTGATTGGGGTTTAACGTCGTACACAAAGGTATTTAACTTATATGACGATGGATTGTCCACTTCACAATGTTCCTTGCCTAATTTCGGTGGAAAACCGTGAAGAAACCTCGTAAAAAACACCACCCCCCAATTCTGGTATTAATGAGTTTATACAACTTAACATCGTACACACCTCAACAGTTCCACAGACAAAAATCCTCCTTTTCTAACTTTAATTATTTTGATGGTCTTCCCTCAATCAGTTCCTATTCTTGATGTAAACAACTTCAAGTGTTACATACCGGAAACCGATTGATTAAAATGTATCATGTTAGAGGTATGAAAATAATTCACACCAGGCCATAGCTGAGTAGCTCCTAATGTGATGATAATTCCCATCCGATTGATCTGGGTTGATTATTGATAACATTTAAGTCAGGATCTATTTATATTTCTACAAATCAGAATTTATATGAAGGCTTCAAAATATTTCTTAAAAGCAAGTGTGCACTTGTTTGATTGGTGTTTCAGTCTTCTCCCATGATGGCATGCCAGCCCAATGGGTAAAGTTTGTTTGATTGGGGTTTAACGTCGTACTCAAGGGTATTTCACTTATATGACGACAGAGTGTCCACTTAACAATGTTCCTGGCCTAATTACGGTGGAAAACCGAGAAGAAACCTCGTAAAAACCACCCCCGCGATT
>JAVFBX010250578.1:0-19392 GCA_034783855.1 Mopalia kennerleyi | reverse complement strand
GAACCGAATAGACCCGAATCATTTTGCTTTTCGGGCTATTCTAAAGCTGTTCGGATCAAAGTTTTACATGTCAAACTCTGATCCGAAGCCTACCGAATGATCAGAAACACGCCCGAACACAAAGTGGCAATAAAGTAGGTCGTCCGAATATAGCTCCGAAAGTCATCCGAATAGCCTATTCGGATAAGAAGTCGGGCCAGTGAAACCGGGGCTGTAGGGCTTTACCTTTAGATGACATATCTGGGCCGGGAGGCTGACATTTACAAACTTGTTTAATCCTCTCCTCGTCACATTGTCGTAGACATCTTTCCCGCGTTACCTGCTCGTCGTCATCATCACAGTGTCCGTGTGGAGACGGCAAATTTTCATGCTGCAAATTAAACAACCAGTCAATTAGCGAATAGGTTCTACCCCATTAAAGCGTTACAAGACGAAATATGAACAATATTCAGATTTCAAATGGCTATAACATTGCTCGTGTAAATAGTCATTAAATGGTTTTAAGAATTTGCATACAAAATTGAACTCAAACCGCTGAAGAGCTGAGGTTAATTCAGAAAACTGTTTCTTCTAGCAGCTTAGTTGTTAAGCCAGTCTCCATCGGTGGAGCTTTATCGGTTGGAAGCTTAACCTACAATGACGTCATATTCGTATTACTATTAAATATCATTTGCTCATTGCCCCCAAATACTATCTTTAATATAATATGGCAACATGTTAATACTTTAGTTAAATTATGTTATATTTATCGCAGACTGTATTACTAGATACGTGCCACGCTTAACAAAGAAATATTTGCATTAAGTCTAAAAACAACATGTCCAATTATTTAGAATTACTATGATGAATTAAATATGATTGTTTATATATATATGTGCCTTTTTTAAGTATCTATAATGTTTCGAAATCCACAATGTGTTAAATAGTACGGACGATATATTTCAGAATTGACTATCATTATCATTCTATCACTTTCCACCATTTTCTATAAATCGCGACTATTTATTAACAAATATGCATTTGCTTTGATATTCTATATGCCAAAGGAATGTTTGCTTTTATTATATATTCAGCAAGGAATGTGCTACCCTTAACTAAACATAAAGCCGAAGAAGAAATTTTTTTTCTGACACCGCACTACCTATAATTTCACTCTTTAGCCGTTGTTTACTGTATAGTATAGTACCGTTGTGATATTATAACTTTTTTGAGTGGCATTTCGAAACAGCGATAGAAACATAAACACCTTGTTATGTTAGTGATATTATCACACAGTAAGCTTGTCATAGAGTGATGCGAACGCTTTGACATCATTTTAGATGTAACGTCGGGGTTATGGCGCAGTGATATGTTCTTTGGTACAATTTGACGATCCAGTACCGTGTATATTTCTCTGTCGCGTTATCCGGTGCTCATGCAGGTTATTTTAATGTCTAGATTTGCACATGAAAGTTGCGCCAAAATGAAAAATATTGCGTTGTGTGAGAGAAATATGATAAAAATCGAGTCAGCGAATTTAAAACAAATATCACTCTCTTCTATTAATATACAAACTAATTCTCCTCTAGCTCATGAATGTGCAAATGTAACAGATTCATGATGTAACATTTTTCGTAATACACTGGATCTCCGCTAAGGTGCCGTTTCACGGTGCGATTTGTAGTATCGATGTCAGGGGATTCCCTTTATTTGAGAAGTTTTGATTGGTCGAGAGTTTTTTTCTTTTGACCTAACCAATCAAAATGTAACAAATTTAGGGAATCCCCTGAAGTCGTATAACTACAAATCGTATCGTGATAATGCATCTTTAATATATATGTCACGTTAAAACTTTCTATAAAATTGACATCAACACCAATTTTAGATGAAAGGTACTACGTACTACGCTTTTACTGTTTACTAGTTACAGTATTACTGATGATATATTTGTATTATATCAGTAGGGCCACAGTTATTTAGTACTATGGATTCGGTCATCAGATTGATTGATCATTCCGATTCATGGATCATTGTATAGACTGGATGTTTTCCAGACAACGGGCTCATAATTCCCAGGCTTATAGAACGTATACCCATTAGTTAATAGCCGCCATCGACTGTCGTATTGTCAGCTTACAGATTATACCTGTCATTAAGGCCGACTTTGTTAAATAAAGACAGTAGTTCTATACTAATCTATATAATGACAAGCAGTTACATCGATTTGTTGGTCTATTAGCGCCTAATCGATATTCATTCGATCGTATAAGAAATAGAGATGTTTTGTACCAATAACCCTAAACCCATTGTGTTCTAGAGATCATTTGTAAAGGGCGTATTGATTCAAAGCTGTTGTCTGGGTACATTGCTTAGAATGAACAAGCGACTACTTGAAGTCTGTATAGGTTGATGCTGTCTCTCTTCGAGTCCACTGTTGTTCTACTATTGGCGATTCGATCAGACATGCTAAAGGAGTTAAGAGGATGCTACAGGGACTTTGTTGGTTCAGCACCCGCCTTAACACAGACCGGTCGATGGCGTCCACTGTTGACTAGCTTGTTCGGTTGCCTTATTCTGTCAGGTATTTGAAGGGAAATGTGGCAGTTCAGATGATGTGATGAATTTTTTATAGGCTTTTATTGACGACTTTCTTTTGAGGTTATTCTGTACGGTACCCACCACTATTTTCTTTAGGCCTACAGAGGTGTGTGTTCCCACCGCTGCATTGATTCCGTGTTCGTTGAGCCAGGGTGAATATTCTGTATCGTGGATGGAGAACTTTATGCCGACTGCAGATTTAGAATCTGTCATATATTCGTACTGTTCGGCGTTTAGAATCAGGAAGAGTCCCGCCATTGGACCTGCAAGTACAAAAATATGACATTGTCGTGTATATAAGAACCATTTTGCTTAGGGCAGTATGCCTCAAGCGTAGTCCTATTGTCTTGTCTTAGCACTGGAGGAACATTAATTTTCTACTGAAACAAAAATCTTCACACCTTAAGGTTGTGTAGGTGTTTACTCTTCGAATACTTTGCCGTGATATAAATTAAAACCATCCACTCAATCAGTCCGTCAGTCACTCAAAAAGTACAAAATTAAAATACAATTGAATGACACACTATTTAAATTAAAACATATATGGCCAGAGCAACTATAAGACATGTAAATGATCTATATTTATTACGGTTTATGGTATAGGTGTATATATTAAAGGCGCCTTGCTGCTTTCCAAGGTTACCGGTTAATATAGCTGTGCTCGTGAATTCAGCTAAACTGATATCAACATATTAACCACATTTAATACTGCTAGGATTTTGAGGAAAATTTGATTGAAGACAAATGGATACAATGACCTATTCGCAGCGGAATTCGTTTTCTCATTACATTAGAAGGAAAGTATTTGCATTTAATTTATACACTTTCGACATTCTATATTTGTAAAGTTGTTTAACCAAAATCACACATTGTGCTTTAAATAAATAGTGATACTGAAAAGTTTAGAAATCACGTCCTATTGTTACTTCCTGCTTCTTAGAAATAACGCATAGAGAAGCGTTGGGAATAATGACTTATGAAATTCACCGGGCTCTTCATATGAATTTGAAATCGCTAAAAGTAGGGGCTTTGTTGAAAATGCTTGAGGCGGAAAACCCGACTTGGGAGTATTTACCGAAGTTTCGTTTCGCAGGGTCTCAGCAGGTCAAGCATATGAAGTAGTTACAGGAATTATATGAAGGGTTTATCGGGCGTTAGAAGTGTGATGAAAACCTTGAGTGTCCAGTAAAAAGGGCCTGTAGCCGCAAACAGTTTCTGTCCGTGATTTTCAAAAGAATCGCTGTTCTTACACAGAAAAGAATCCATTTAGCGTAAACGCTTAATTCGATTAGACGTCTTCGCAGAGAAATGGCCTCTGACAGAGGACCAAGGAATTTTCAGTATATTGTGTCAAACTTCTTTTCTGATGCTTTAAATCAGCTTTCCTCCTAATTTGTTCTCTTTTGAAAAGCCGTGCCTACAGCAAATAATGGAATGAAACGTTGACACTGGTTACATCAAGTTTGTATTAAGCTTGGTCGTCCAGAGAAATTGTCGCCTAATGCAATTTGCTTCTCACTGGAGTGAGAGACGTTGTGTTGTTCAGCCTTTAGGCTATATGTGCCGATTCCTATTATAATAACCAGTCTAATACCAGCTTCGACATGAGTAACTCTAACATGGTAATCGGGTTATGTGCCTCCTCGTTTAGCTCTGACGTTCGCAATAGCTGTGGGCGATAGCATGATCTATCATCGGGTAAACCAGATATGCAAAAAACTTTCATAAAACATGCTGAGTGAAATATAATGTCAGCATAGTTACACTGTTTAGAAGTGGCTTCACATGTAACTGCGAAATAATACAAGTATATAAACCAGCCAACGTCAATGATGTAAAGAGCCAGTAGAAAGTCCCAGCAGGAAGTTTTAGAACTACATTGGACTTATTAAAAAACTCGGTGTTAGAGGAATGAAAAATAAAAGTTGTAGACGTTCTGAGTTAATTTAATTGAATACATCGCTTTTTAAGACTATACAATCGAGGCGGTGGTTTGTTTTATTTCATCATTAGCGTAGCTGATTGTTTAATTCAAAAGTAGCTTCATCCAGACCCAATCAGCAACATGATGATAATAATTAGGACTTGACGTCTGGAATCTGGTATAACATTGGGCAGGACCGATGACTCAAGGATTTGACAATTAACCTCCTTGAGTAACCAGGCACAAACTATCTATAACCAAGCAGTAATGTTTTTTGTTGCAAGATACGAATTGATAGAAACATCATCAGTGACAAGTGGAAATGAATTGCTTCAAACCAGGCAAGTTCAAGACAAAGTCACGCAAGTCATCAATGGCAGGTCCCAATTCACCCATTGTTTAAAACAAGCGATTAAAATGTCAAAGTAGTTTTTTGTAGCAGCTTTTGGCAAATGAATTGCCTGCGCATTCTACAACACACTTTAACATTCATTGACGAATGGCTTTATTACATGTGTGGTAGTTGTTGGTTTAGGAAACCATATATTAACACAGAGTTGGGCGTTCCAGAGTGCAATTAATCTAGTAGCACAGGAAAACCGCTGCCGACAAAATATAGGCTACATAATAACACAGGCACACTCGTTCTTCACCGCAAGAGTAAATGATATTTTTTATTTCCATAGTATTCTGCATCATGAAGTATTTTTTTAAATTTGTATTGCTATACGTTAAAGTAGTATAATGATACGTTCAACAGGCCAGGACATATTCCCACTAATCATCAGCTATATGCAAATACTTCTTTATAGCCTCTGATGAAAGAATGCTCGTTTATCGAGGATTGCCATAACAGGGTTTAGTTTTAAACAATCAATTAAAATCCTCTCTCAGTCTTAATCTGCATACATACTTTGATTGGTTGCCAACAAAGTTGTTTTGCAGACAGGCAGTTAAACGGCCGTGGCCGTAGTTACTATATCAACAAGAGTCTGAAATGACATGACCTAATTTACCTGTGCTGGCGATCCTCGAAATAAACATATACTTATATCAGTGGCTAAAACGAATGAATTTATGCACAGAGATAGCCACTGTGTTGCCAAGGCAAGGCATATGATTTTTTCATATTTTAAAATTCATATGACCTAAGGTGTGATAATTCTAATTTGTTTTAAAGATACATATTGGCATAGGTATAACGTCAAGTTTTACGAAATACCTTGAAGATACTCGACAACTAATAATCACATTGTTTGCTATTTTGCAGCAGGTATATTAACACTGGATCGGGGCAGCATTTTTCGGCAGTATGAACTGAGTACATAAACTAGGCGGAATATATCTAAACTAAATATACGCCACAGCTTGTTGTCCAGAATCTTTCTTGAATAGTTCATCAGTCTTAGTATCCAACTTATTTGCGTAGAAAATTGTTGGGGTTGTGTATAAATGTTAGTGCTTATTGACAGGTATTGTATGAATACTCACCAGCTCTGTTAATCCACCTTTTTCCTGCACTTGGTACAAAGGTATAACATAATCCATGATCCGTGTATACCTCTGTGAAATTTTCTGGACCGCATGGTTCGTTATTCCAAACACATCTGTGAACGGTTTAAATTGTAATATTAATCAAAACTGCGGTGAAATACAAGACTAAATTATTTGGGTATATTTTTTTATTGTTGAAAAAGAACATTTTCGCTGGTACGCCCTCACATTAGTGAAATAACCTTAAGTAGGGCATAAATCCCTAATTAATCACAGAAATTCGTGGTAAAGTTCTTGCGGTTGATTCATCCTCATGTTGTTTATACCGATTAAACTATTTGCACTTACGTGTTAATGATATCTATCTTTTGATGAGCTACAGCTCTCAGGAATGAAGAAAATGTTGTATTAGCGCTGTGTGGTACTGTAGATAGCACGGTGACATTCCCTCGCCGTCCCTGGCCTAAGGCACTCGCTACGTTATAAAAACCTCTCCGAACAGTGTCTGTTAATCTGAAATGTGAACAAAGATCATGCCAATAATTAATGTAGAGATATTGAAGTCAGGTCATATGCAATAAATAAACCTCCGCCAGGGACCTTCGTGGCGGAGTGGTCTAGAGTGTACGCTCTAGAGAGTGTATGCTTCTGACCCACATATTCCCCTCCCCTCTGAGATCGCGGATCCGATTCCGCGGATCGTATGTGTGTTTGTTTGTCAGCAACTAGCGCATGGTCGTGGGATAACCACATATAAATATTATCTTTAATGGTAATTCATGACAATATGTAATGTTTTTAGCACAAGAATCAAAGGGGTTATGTTTGTGACATTTTACATGTCAAACATTTTGTCAAACGTCATCACACCCACAAAGCTTACTTTGCGTTGACCACGTCATACAGAGCATATCACGACATAAAACGTCAAAAACCTCCAGTACCTTTGACGTCATTATTTACGTTATATACGTTTCATGTGAAACAAAAAAGTTGTGCCGAGCCCCACACAGAGATTGAACAAACCCCTCTAGTCCAGAGAAATACACTTGAACCATATACTTTTACATTTTGCTATGAAGCAATATTAATTTTCTGACAGAGCAATTATATATATATATAAAGACATCTCTAGTCGTGTTGCTGTTGACTCGTTGAAAGTCCAATTACTTAGTTTTAATGGAAACAATTGAGAACAACACCAGACATTACTTAATCAATCAATCAATCAAACTTCACATTGTTTTGTTCTGTTGTGTAGCGAGTTGCTGTTGGAAAACAATACAGTCATATAGCTGATCTTTGAGAACAATGTTAACTCAAAATTGCATTGTATCTGTTGTTAATAGGGCTAACTCAGTGGCCATACTGGCTTAACGCATCTCTTTAAAGTCAGTGATTATCTTAACAACGTTATTTTAAACACATTCGTTGCTGGAACCCAGGAACCAACCAACAGAACATTATTGCAGCTTGGGTTATTATATGAGGATATCATTTTTTCAGTAATTAATGTCACAGGCGTCAGTTATAACGTTTTACGTAAGCTGAGCTAGTTTGTATGGCAGTCCCTAGGTGTGTTTCTTCTGCCAGTTCTCTGTTACATCTTTCAGTTACCCTATCTAGTTCTTATAACATCATCTAACTAGCCTAGCGCTAGCGCTAGTATGTAATGAGTTCAGTCATGTTGCCTGCACTAAGTATTGGAGGAACATTAATATTCTTATATATAGCAAACACACAATATTTGACTGTTGTGTTAAAGAAGTTAGTTTATGCCACATAAATGTAACATATCCTAACCGGTTGATAGGAGTAAAATAAATTCCAGTTCGGGTATAGCACCAATTACGAACTAAGTACATAGATTAACATAACAGGACAGCGAGGAGATTTAAAAGGCATAAATTGCAATACAATACTCATGTTACTACATATAAGGTAATGACATGTTTGTTCATTGAAACTAAATCGATAGTAACATGGGCAATAAAGGCCTATCGAAGAGACACAGCACCGATAGAGAGATTAGTTCTGTATCATTTGGCCAAAGGCATGCTGAAAGCTTGTAATTGTATATGATAATTGTCCATATAATTGTTTTGTGGCTTATTTTATCTTGGCAATCGAAAAGCATACTGGCTCCCAGTCATGTCCGTTACTTTATATTAAAAACACTGTCATTACAGCAAGAGTAAGCTTAAATGAGTAGTGATGTGTAGGTATATTGTCAGCATTTTGAGCTGTAAATTGAAATTAAAATTATGTATTATATGAGATGAACGGGGATAAATATTCGTCCCATTGTTTTAGAAAAGCACAAACCAAAGCTTTGTGGGAATTATAAACAAAGACTATTATCTACGTCATGTTACATTGCAGGCTATTTTCTCATTCTATATGATTATAGTATACAGTCGGAAATATTCTCAACTGTTTCCTGTGACCTCGTGGCATACAGAGGCAGTAAAACGGATAGACAATGCCATGCTGTTTTTATTCTATCTGCTGCGCTGCGTACTGTGTTTTAGAAACCAAACGGAGATCCTTTAATGCACTACTCAATTTGTAATTTCCGAAGGATTCGGACCCAGAATCATTCCTAATAAACTTCTCTTTTTTCTTCTATGATGAGCGATTACATTTGATTAGCAGAGCGACTCTAGTTTTCAGCGTCCATCTATATCAAGCGCACATCAAAGAACACAGAAGAGCCAAGATTGAATAAAACCCCGTATAAACTAATCAATCAATTTATGTTTATTTGCTGATGACTTACGACATGTTGTCAATATTTCAATAGTTTCTTGTAAGTTATATCATATAGCCGATAACAGTGTTC
Organism: Mopalia kennerleyi; assembly: GCA_034783855.1. Classification (NCBI taxonomy): domain Eukaryota; kingdom Metazoa; phylum Mollusca; class Polyplacophora; order Chitonida; family Mopaliidae; genus Mopalia; species Mopalia kennerleyi. Next base: position 10,555 of record JAVFBX010250578.1, on the reverse strand, counting down.
TAATTGCAATTATACATTTCTCTTGGTGATATATCAGCGTACTTATTTATAAGTCTGTTCCTCTGGCATGTGGTCCGGAGTGTCTTTGTAAGAGAAGGATATAAGACACGGGGAACACCGATAAAGAAACTGAGGAGGGGAAATTTCGCTTTGAGCTAAATGAAGTCTTGACTAATGGAGTTAACATTGAGCGAGTAGGATGTTAATTGATGGAACTACCTCTTCTCCCTCTCATAGTTCTCTCCATCGGCGGAATAACGACATTGAGTATTGCGTCCTCAGAGGGATCCGAATAACAGCGGTAGGCGGGTCTTCGGTGAAAGAGCTAAATTCTCTCTGGCACCGGCAAATTGGGTAAGATGCGAAAAAGCAACCGTGCCTAGTTGAAGCTTGCCACCTGGGAAAAGAGATCGATGGAGAGCACTTAGCGACGGTCGGAGCCCCAAAGCCAGAGCTCCGGGGTTACTTTGTCATGGCTATTGATTTTTCCAGTCAGAACGGGATGTTCTCGGCGGATATTTCTCTCATTTATAGACCTTAGCGCTAAAAGCCAGTGTGTAAAGACAAGAATGGAAAGAAATGGACGCGAAACGCAATGATGGAAAAGGAATGAAAAGACATCTAGAAATGAGATCCAAGTCTGTTATGACGTGGAATCCCCAACATATCGAGATCCGGATAGCGGAAACAACCTTAAGCTCTGAATAAACTGGTCCGAATGTATTTAAAGCGGCCCTGTGTGCCTAAGTACTTGTCTATGGAGTCTAGTCAAATATAAGATATAAAGCTATTTCCAGACAACAACAGAAACAAAGCTTCTGCATGGTTCAGTTGATGAATAACCCAAGTTGGTACTCCAGAAACAAAGGTCAATACGTTTACATTAAGATCTAAGGCTTTGAAGTACCCCTTCTTTATCTAATAACATGCTTATGCTTTTAATGAACTTAATGAAGATGCTACTATTTATCAGATATATTTAATAAATTTATATTACCGATACCTTTACAGTACATATATCAATTATGTCGTTTGTTTGTCGTTGTCTGAGAGTAAATCAAATAATTGCCAAATTGATATGCATTTACTTACTTTATATTACCTTTTCAATATCAGTTATGTCGTTTGTTCATTGTTTAAATAATTGTCAAACTGATATAGATTTATTAACTTCATATGAACTTTTCAACACACATATCAGTTATGCCATTTGTTCATTGTCTTCTAAGAATAAAGCGTCCGTCTGTCGACCCTCCGGTACATGAATGAGTCACAACATGTGGCTCCGGCAATCGCGGGGGTGGTTTTCACGAGGGTTCCTCCCGGTTTTCCACCATACTTCGGCAAGGAACAGTGTGAAGTGGACAATCCGTCGCCATATAAGTGAAATACCATTGAGTACGACGTTAAACCCCAATCAAACAAATAAAACAATCTAAGAATAAAGCTGACGATTCCCAAATTCGATTAATCTGCCCAGAGCAAAATTTGTATTTTACTAACACGTATAATATCGCAACTTTTGAAATAAGGAATACTAGTACTTTCTCTTCAAAGCGTGATACCCTTTCAACAAATTGCAACTAGTTGTATCATCTTGTAATATCTTATCTTAAGATCTATTAAAAGTATAGAAAAAGTGATGATGTAATACAGATTTAAATTTGTTAAAAGTTGTGAACTAAAGTTGTGACTAGTCCATCCAGAGTATTCCACGGTAGAAAATAGAGACCACAATAAGGGTTGGTTACATAAGGATGTTTACGCCACACACGCTAAAGAAGAAAACGATCGGAAGTCATCCTGCAGAGGCTGGCTGTAGTGTCGACGGGACATCCATTACGTTGAAGCCACGTCGGCTCTCATTCGACCAGCGCTAATCACAATACCTTAATTATTCATGCTGAAAGCTAATGAAGTTTTCTCGGATCAAACACGAGTGGCGTCTTCTGACCTTGTCTGTATCTCTATAACATGGGCTCGTAAAATCAACCAGCGAAAAAACAGGTCCTTCAGGAGGAGTATTTTCAGAACTAAAAAGATTAACACAGTATCTTAGACAATTATCAAGCCCATGCACTTTTAATCCGAGTTTATATATCTTAAAATGCAATGATTAGAAGGGAATTTTACGGCTAATTGAAAAATTAAATTATCCATGAGTCTTCCAAGTTCATATCATAACGGTCGGAATATTAAAACATAATGTTGATGCGAAAGTGAACCCACGTAATTCTACCAAAAGAAGTATGGACTCTGTGTATAACACCAGGCACTCCGTATTTCTTACTTATCGGCACTTATTTTGAAGTGGCGAAATGAAAAAATCAACGTATGATAAAAATTTTCTAAAGGGTTTGAAATTATTTGGACACCTAATGTAGGGTTATTTCAATGGGAATTCAAAATATTGTGAATCCAATAACACTTTCGATTGTGAAAGTACTTTTAAGAAAGATGCCAGGAAATAGCATCCAGATAAAGATACTAACTCTAATACGCCATAACAGTGTCCAGATGTCAATGAATCTGTTTCAATTAACATGTCATTAAAGTCGTCATGTCCAATCTCAATGCACACTACGAACTCCATCGGCTGCAGTTAGAATAAATCTTTTCGAATGCATTTAAAAATTGAGACACCGTCTTTAAACATACGATTTTTATGGACTAATAGGTCGTCTGTATGTCGACACAATGGTTTAATACTGAAGCCAACTCAATGCAGATTCCCTATATCAGTCACACGCTTGAACACAATGTCAGAATAAACGAGATTGTACTCCAGAAAATCTTACGTATATGTCACAATCACGATGCCAGTAATAATAACATATATCGTCGCTTGCTTGGTGTATAGTAGATTTCACTCGATTGACAGTGGTGTGTACATGTAACCGGGTCAGGATACATCCCTTGAATATCGAAGTTTACATCGCGCAATTATAAGGAGGTACAAATTTATTTTGTTGAGCTTCAAAAAAAAAGTACGCAAAGAAACAGTATCTTCCGGCCTGAGATTGATTCAAATAGTTACTTAGATAGAAACGAGATCTGTACCAGTTGGTCACTGGTATGTAAGATTTGGACCAGTTTTGTAAGCGAATCAAGACGAGTACGAATAAGTTATTTGGCCCGCAAGACCATCTCTTTAAGCATTAAAATACCAATTGTTATGTGATAACCCGTTTGTTGTACCATTTGTTTTGCCTTTGTAGTTTGAACAGAGCTGTTGATTTGTTGATTATTTAGATTGAGCTTATTGCTAACACAAATGGCGTTTTTGTTGTGTTAATTTATTTTCTTACGTTAATTTGTTGATTATTTGGATTTGGCTTATAGCTACAACAAAGAGGTTTACTGTTGTGTTAATTTATCATCTTACGTTGATTTGTTGATTATTTGGATTTGGCTTATTGCTAACACAAATGGGTGTCCTGTTGTGTTAATTTATCTTTGTTAGGATCAATACTGTGTCAGGAAGACGCTTCCTGATTAAGCAGATTAATACCCTAAGGTCAACACATCAGTATTTTAACACCTGGACATGTTCGTTAACTCGTAGAGTATTATATATTAATGATTCACACCACCGTATAAAGAGAATCGTTGCGTGTAGCCATTGACTATAGCTAAATATACTTGGTTAAAACAAGCTGAGAATCTAGTGTGCTCAACTGCTACCTTAGTCATCAGTTATTTAACGTTGTGCTAAATGTTGAATGTTAAAAAATAGAACTCTTTCTCTCTTGGTCCTTATTACAAACGCAGAGTGATTTTAATAGAGAACTTTGTCTAATAAAGATGTATGGCTTTTTGCAATATCAGAATCGGCCTTCCGTGCTATTCTTTTATTTCGAATGACAGCTATTTTCATTAGCTGGTTAATTATGTCAAAATGTGTCCATTCCACTATTAAGTGTGTTGAATTCATCGAGTTATGCTAGCCTGGCCAAAATCAGATATAACAAGATTGATGCGCTTTATATTCAGTATGATGGATGATCATGTTAACTCCAGACAATATCACTTAACACGGTTAATAACCCAGACTTTCGGAGAAACTGAAACTCGTCTTTATGCAATATTAACATAGATATGGGACCTTATTCTATTGAGCATAGATCTAGTCTGAGCCCTTTTTGTGAAGCCAACAGTTCTGGGTCTTTTTCTATGGCTCATTTTTACCAAAGGTCTATAATCTTTCTTCAGTCCATTAAGGAAAGTGGACGCGAAGCTAATCTTGCGTTAACTTGATTCGTAGGCCCTGCATCGCGATGGCCTGGCTGATCTGTGAATTGTTTGCGGACCCAAAGTGTCATGTCGCCAACAGATCGCGAACAATACTGACATCAACCAGGAGTCACCACTTCTACGCCTAATCTGGTTACCTGATTGCTAGTAAGGTTTCGTGATAGTAATTGACAAATACGTTAACCTTCCGGGTACCAGATGACCAGAATAACACGGCCGTCTCGCAGAGTAATAGAGAAACCGTAATACTGTAACTATGACCGGGTGGCAATACAGATCATGTGACCGATGGAGTCTGATATTAGATTTACACACGTGAGATGTTGGTAGCACACAGACAGAAACAATACAAATGCATTTAGTATTTGTTGAATGCAATTGTTCTACCAATTACCAATATGACCTGGTACCAAAGCATATATTTTATTTTATCTAAGGTATTTGGAAGCAAAACGTTTTTCATGTGCCTATACTACTTTCAAAGGGGATTAGAAACAATCCGCTATGTCAATTGTATGGATATCAGGTTACATTTAAAGAATCCTGTTATCCTTTCCGCAAAAATAATGGCGTCTTAGTAAAATGCGTTGGTGGTTTTTCCGGCCATTGGTAATTTATTTCGATTTCGTCCAAATCGATTCGGCTTACTACAGTCTGAGCAGTAAACAACTTTAGACTAATCTTAACAATAAACATTTTCATTTGGGTTTACGACCAGCAGACTTAACAAAGTATTAGACCTTCAAAAGACTGAGTAATGGTTAAGGAGACAACATAATCCTCTGAGAGACATTTCTCTTCAGAAAATTTCAACCACTTATTTTGTTCTTCATATATTTTAAAACAGACTTGGTAGTATTTCCACACCAATGTTCTTATTTTGAAAACAACATCGGGGCACGTACATATATACGTTGTGGTTATGAAAGGTGTATTTGTCAAAAGGAGCATGAACGTACTGTATCCTTGCCAATCGGCGATAGAACCTAAAACGGTGTGTGGGAATGGTTTCAAAGGGAAATAATAAAATGGGCACGAAACTTAGTTAAACGGGAATGTGATTAGCGTTGGCTGATGGAACCAAGCCGTGAGGATTACCGTGCCATTCCAGGCTCGACAAATATAACGAGACTGGTTTATTAGAAATTAGAGGACATACATTGGCACCCTACGGGACTTAGATCCTGGCACAAATTTAGTTTCGTTTTCTTTAATGAAGCCACTGGGGCATCAAAAGGCTTGAGGATGTCGCAGCCTTGCCAACAACAGATAGCCATTAATAAACAAGTAATGTCAACGGTATTTCACATTCACTTCAGGGAAGGGTTTTATGACTACTCCACGGTTCTTTGTATTTCATCCTCTTTCCAAGCTAAATCTTTCCGATAGTACGAGCGTAAGAGGCTTTGTTACCCGAGACAAACACCCTGAAGAAACAGAGATCTGGTTTCTGCCGGACAAAATGCTGTGATATCTGAAACTTCAGCGACAATGGGAATATGCTGAATAATGTTATAGCTTGAAGGCTTTTGCTTTTTCAGCATGATCACTAGTCATTATGGATTTTATAATATAATATAACATCCAAATAACCAAGGGAACTCCGAATAAAGTGAACAACAGTTCTTGTATGTGTCGATACTCATCAGTTTATTGTTTTCATTTTGAGATCAGATCCAACGTCATTATATTCCCGTAACAATGGTTTAACCAATTATCAATCTATGCAATGTGTATCATCGATTAGATCCCAATAAACAAGTGGACAATCTTTATAAGTTAACATCACTATATCATACAGGCAGTGAGAATTGTGGTGTCATACAGTGTGACAAGATAACATCAGTCTATTAATGAATATATCTCAATACACAGGTGGACAATATTTATAAGGAAGTGTCACTATATAGTATTGATATATTGATGAATATCTTCCAATAAACAGATGGAAAACATTTATAGGTTAGCGAAACTATATAGTATTGAGACAGACATGACGTGAGAATTGTGATATCCTGCAGTGTGACAAGACAACATCAGTCTATTAATGTATATCTCAATAAACAAGTGGACAATATTTATAAGTAAGTGACACTATACAGTATTGATATATTGATGCATAGCTTTAAAAACACGAGGACGATCTTTATAGATATATATGGTATTGAGACAGGCATGACGTGAGAATTGTGGTATCATACAGTGTAACAAGACAACATCAGTCTATTAATGAATATATCTCAATTAACAAGTGGACAATATTTATAAGTAAGTGTTACTATATAGTATTGATATATTGATATAGTATTAAAAAAATACAGGTGGACAATCTTTATAGGTTAGCGCCACTATATGGAGTGGAAAATGTGGCATCATACTATGTGACAAGACAACATAATATGTATTTCCAGATACAATGATTCTTAAGGTTCGATTTAAAGGAATAAATCATGCACAGCAAATGGGCTATATTCCCTGCACGTCGCCAATCCACGGCATTGTCGTTATATATGCACTTGTTCGAAATTCTAGTGCAAACAAGGCTTTCTTTAGCGCAAGCTTATGACGAACAACCAGCCCATAAACAAAGATAAATGATTTTACATGAATATAAATCAGCTTTAAAGCGAAAGACAATATAAAATATGGTTTTGCTATCCATTTCCTTGACATCTATCCATTAGGTAGTCACGTTTGAGCGATGTTATATTATCAAGAAGCGCGCGTTCACCGTTGTGTCTATCTTTTATAATACATCTGTTTGTGGGGAGTCATGTGGGATTATCTTCAACCTATAACTGCCCAGTAAAAAGCATCCGAACATCCATATTCTCATTTGTTTCAGATGAATAATTTAAGTGTGAAGTTGGGTTCAGAAGACGAGACAGTCCCCTAGAGAGTATATGGGCAGCTCAAAGCTGATATCAGCCCGCCTTGATAACACTGATGTAATGTATGTAAAACAACTTTGTCTATGGGCTGTCTTTTTTGTATACATATAAAATTGATTGTTAAAGATATCCATCGCGGAGAAGCGACACCTTGTTAAATTCGCAATCGTATACTGCTACATTATGAATGAAAGACACCGAAACTTTCGAACACTCGATATTCCCTTTTTATTCAACTCGAATAAATGCGACAACTTGGTTTTCGTTAAAAGTGCTCATGAAATAATGATAACCTATGTACATTATTGGTAAGTAAAGTCATCCGTAGGTTGTACGAAGAGCCATCAAATATTGGTATTTACAGTCATCTGTAGTTTATACGTACGGCCATCCGGTGTTAGTATGTAAAATCATCAGTAGTTTATACGTTCGGCTATCCAGTGTTAGTATGTAAAGTCATCTGTAGTTTGTACGTACGCCCATCCATTGTTAGTATGTAAAGTCATCTGTAGTTTGTACGTACGGCCATCCATTGTTAGTATGTAAGTCATCTGTAGTTTACTCGTACTGCAATCCATTGTTAGTATGTAAAGTCATCTGTAGTTTGTATATACGCTTATCCATTGTTAGTATGTAAAGTCATCAGTAGTTTGTATATACGCTTATCCATTGTTAGTATGTAAAGTCATCAGTAGTTTGTACGTACGGCCATCCAGTGTTAGTATGTAAAGTCATCAGGGGCCAGTTGCTCGATAGACGAGTAGTCACTAACACCAGATTAAATTGCTAACACCGGGTTAGAGATAGACCTACAACATGGCGTTACGTCATCTAATAGCGGATTAAATTTAATAGCGCTTCGAGCAACCGGTCCCTGTAGTTTATACGTACCGCCATCCATTGTTATTATGTCAAGTTTTCCGTAGTTTGTACGTACGGCCATATACTGTTAGTATGTAAAGTCATCTGGAGTTTATACGTACCGCCATTCATTGTTATTATGTCAAGTAATCCGTAGTTTGCACGTACGGCTATGCATTGTTAGTATGTAAAGTCATCTGTAGTTTATCATACAGGCAACCATTGTAGGTTAGTCAGGTCATATGTAATTTATAAGTTGAGTAATATGCATATAGTGTATATGTAGTGTATATGTTGAGCCATGTGTAGCCTACAGATATGTGAATGTCTTCTTATATGCAAAGATTTTCTCGGTTTATGTATAGAGCCATCTTTAGCATTTATGCAAAGCCACCTACATATATCTAAATATATCTTTGTCATGACTAGAAAAAGCGATATTCCACAGCAGTTTGCACAACGCTTTTCTCTTAAACTTTACAATTGTTTTAACATCCAAACATAACGGAAACTCGTACGTCATCAAACACCCAACACAGTTGTGACATTATTTTGATGTTCCATACCAACCTAGTGTAAAAGCATTATACCGTGTAGTTTGTGTATACCGAATAAATAGCAGGTATGTTTCAACGAAATCACACAACACAAAAACAATGTTATTTCAACGTTCCTTGACACTCTCATATAAGATGGGAAAGATAATTGTCTCAAAGCATTGTTTCCCGTGGATTATCATATATAGCAATATCCAACCAAGGATACTACTCCTTCGCTGTTTCTTGTTTCAAAATTATGGCACGGGAAGGTTGCTGTATACGTAAAGTAGTTTGAGTCTGGGCTTTTAAGATAAAAGTCTCGGTGGGAAGGACAAAGTAAAGCCGGAATGAAGCGTAATGAGATAATGGCATTCAGACTTCGGCAGACCTTAGACTAATAGACCTAAAGCATACTTAATACGGCTTCAGGCATAGAGCCCACACATCGTACGGATTCTATTCGCGGTGTTGTTTCGTGTTAGCTTCTGGGAGGAAAGCATGTTCATACATTTCTGGTTATTCTTCCATCAGAACTGAAAATGCTAACATTACGCTGCTGACATTGATCGCACTTAATACACTCTGAACAAAGGCCTAATTAATAGTCGGCTTTAATGTTGTGACTTGGACGTTCGCTTCGTACAGTGATATGGTGATATACATAGCTTTCTAATCTCATGTTTAAAAAAGTAAACGAATCGAAGTCAGTCAGTCTTGATGAGAGTTGATTGGGAACAGACAAGGTTTCCAAGCGACAATTTTTGACAAAATTGTCATATTAATAGAACTATTTGATTTCGCGATATAATTTTTAGGCAAAATCAAGAAAAAAAAATTAGATCTAAAATATTTCTAACCATACACACTGCTTTTTGAAGTGATTAATTGATGATTTGTACATTTATCCCAGACAGTGTTGTCATAATTGTTTTTAACAGTATCCCTGGCAGATCTCTTTTGGCTTTAATTGATGTGTAAAAGGTGTTTTAAATTTGAAAAAATTCAAAAGATTCCTCATTCTTTGAAGGTCTGTCTCGAGTCATTATTTTTGTCATATACCTTTAGCCTTTATCCAGACGGACGAATAGTTACTCGGCGTCGGAGTTGGTTGAAATACAATATCTATATGAAGACCGGTAATATCGAACAGGTTTGGCGCAGCGTGGGAAGCGAATTGATTTATATGTTTTGACAGAAAGCTGAAAAGGGCAGTTTTGGTTATTTATCTTTACCAAATGTAAATAATAAATAACTATAGGATGTGCGATCACACGTTGTTCACATTTATACAAATAAACCATGGACTTTCATCATGCTGTTAATATATGTAGGATATGCTCAGCTCAGCTGAAAAAAAAGCCTAACATAGTAGCTTTCAAATAACCGTTATCTTACTTGTCATTTTAGACCGCGGCCGTGGCTTAGTGGTTAGCGTGCGCGCTTACTAATCCTATCTCGATGTACCGGTCGTTTGTCGACCGGGGGTGGTTTTATGAGGTTTCCTCCCGGTAACCCACCGTAATTAGACAAGGAGCGGTGTCACCGGTGTGAAGTGGACAATACGTCGTCATGTAAGTGGAATACCCTTGAATACGACGTTAAACCCCAATCAAACAAACAAACTTTGCGTGTTTGGTGTTGAACGGCATAGAAGCGACAAAATACACAAGACCGCCTGGCTCATGGAAGTATGATTGAAGCATATTCATGATGTCAGCTGTAAAGAATGGTTTACTTTCAAACAGATCATTTGTACATAAAATGATTGCTTTGGTGTTCGCCAAAGTACAATTGCAACAGATTCATGCTGTCAGCTATGGAGGAACAATAATTTTCAAAAAGAGCGTTGTTTAACAGATTTCACATTATGGTTGTGTTGCTGTTCATAGTGCACTGCCGTAATGTAAGTGAAATACCCTTAAGTACGGCGTTAAAGACCAATCAGTCACTCTTCGGGATCAATCTTTACCGCTCACAGATTTTAGTCTCTCTGTCCGGTACATGACTGAG